>JAAAKL020010781.1:0-14117 GCA_010016065.2 Carybdea cf. marsupialis auct. non (Linnaeus, 1758) | reverse complement strand
AAGGAAGCGGGAGCCATGGTGCCGTTCATGGCTCCATAGCATTTTACAAACATATGAATTGAGCTCTTCCATGTTCAACACTTTGTGTACTTCAGAACTGGACGACCTTGTGTTAATTTGCGAGAACTATTGCAGGTTCTGTGCAGCCTCTAACAGTGACGACGTCAGATTGCCGTGTGATGTGATGACGTCAGTTTCATACATCATCTTGGTTCGATAAGACTTGGTTGTCAAGGAGATACAGAGTTTATCTGCAGCAAGACTCGAATTTTCTTTCGTCGTGTTTTTGCAGTTTTCCACCTCTTGATGACAAGCATGTGTACAGTATCCATCGTTGTTTGAATTTTCAAGGTACAATTCTGTTAACCAGACGTAATCCTCTTCACAGGTGCAACACCAGCTGAAACAATCAAGCAACTACTTTTCGCCTTGTATTACTTTTATTTGAGGGGAAGGTTAATAATGATATAAAGGAGTATCTCAAGTTTGTAACAGGTGCAATATAACAACTAAAAACATAAAACAAGGAGTCGGAGTGTATTATTTTCATCTCTTCTCAAGCAGGGAATGGTATTGCATTCTATGTTTATTTGCATTGTTTACGACTAACATGAGCAGTTCTTTGTTGTGAAGATCTAAAAAGAAATTTATTAATTTTCTAGCACTCATTATTCAGTTGATCCGCCATTGTACAAATGTTATTACTTCCAT
Source organism: Carybdea cf. marsupialis auct. non (Linnaeus, 1758) (assembly GCA_010016065.2). Taxonomy (NCBI): domain Eukaryota; kingdom Metazoa; phylum Cnidaria; class Cubozoa; order Carybdeida; family Carybdeidae; genus Carybdea; species Carybdea cf. marsupialis auct. non (Linnaeus, 1758). The sequence continues at coordinate 13,406 of JAAAKL020010781.1, read as the reverse complement.
AGGACGTAATGTATCCGTTGGTGATGGAATACAAAAGATACCACACTCAACGATATGCACTTCACACCACGATAAGTTGTTATTTAATACCAAGAGGAAGATGCTTGACCATCGAATTCCCTGTTGTGTCATTTCTCTAATGTCTCTGTTAAAACTAAGTAAATGTGATGAGCAGTTAGTATCAATGGAACAAATCTGAAAGATGCCGGCTCACCGTTAGCCACTGATCTTTAAAAGAGACTGGATCAAGCTTCCCATCAATTCCAACAGCAAAAAAGTGTAATCACGAGTACTGGTCCCCATTAGTTAAAATAGCGCAGGAAGGTCCATTATGTTACGCAACGTTGTTTACAAGCTTTGCTTGATGGCGTCCAACGACTGACCTAACTTTGAGACGGAAGATGCTCGTTCCAGTGCCTTTTAGAGATCAGTGGCTTTAGCTCTTTGTCTCCCTGTTGCAAAACGGTTTCACGATAAAATGCAGTGGTAATAGGCCTCTTCGGGGGGTAATAGCAGCTATAATCAAGTGTACATGAAGCTCAGCCTCCAGCGACACGTGCAAAATGTAAACGGACACATATAGAAAATAAAGTTGAGAAATAGCAACAACTAAGTGGAAACCATACAATGCGCATGTTGTAAAACTAATGAAAATCGCTAAGTGGATGGGGGTGCTTTTATTTATCTATTGGTAGGGCTTTAGAAGAAGATGGCGCTATGCGAATTTTGCAATACATGATACGATAGTATTTTCTTTACTGTAATCTCAAGACAAGCGTGTTCAGAAGCTGTCCAAAACAACGACATCCATTTCAGCAAATTCTGTTAAAACTACCAATGAATCTACAGTAAATTCCCAAGAGCACTTAGAAGTCGTACCATATTTCTGCTTTCATACTCCATAACAAACCGTACTGTGAAAAGCATTTTCACCATATGTCATCTCAGGACTATTTATATAACTCGGTTACTCGATAATTGTCGTTTAAACAGATATCGTGGATTCTTCACCTACCCATGTCTACATTCCTTGAAGTAGTGGGTTTGTTATGTTCACAATATCCCTGCAACTTCAATAGGTAGGCCATTTTCTTATAAATATCAGTTTAAGCAATAAGGTCAAAAGTGATAGTGGACTTAAGTCGTTATTTCTTTTCCAGTTTTGAAAGGAATTCCTTATTCAAAAGATGACATAAGTTTCATCATCAAGCTACGATGGCCTGATATAAGAGCTCCACATGTTGTGAAAGCAGGTAACTCGAGTACAATTGACAAACCTTGTCAACTGCTTCAACATAGCATAAACATGCAATCGTCATAAACAGAATTCCTTTTTCCTTGCTTATAAGGGCTGTTTGTTTTAATAGCTGTAGACAACATCACGAATCACCTCGTATTGTCATAGCAACATCATTAACTGTTAAGCACCAATCAGCAATCAATTTATTCTCTTTATGTCTTCCCTCTGAAAAACATAGTCATTTGGCATCATTTGACATGATTGATGAACGTAGAGAAATCGCGCATGGGTGGCCATTTTACAACACAATTCAATCACAGGTTGCATTGATTTGCAACTCTGTCACAATCCGTAGTTCTGTTCTGTGCATCAGCATCACTTCTTTTGTCCTGCTGCATTTCGTGTAATTTGATATCTTTTGCCAAGTCTTTTCGCCTGACCCTGATCAAAGAAAATCGTCCGATGTGAAAAAGTCATTCTGCGACAAACCTATGAAATTGTAGATGATGGTAAAACGACCCCCAAACCCTACAATATTTTAAGTGAAAAATTTTCCTCGAATCGTTTTACAATAAACACCCACGAAGTCAAAGAAGCAGAGACATCCCAATCCCCACTCTTAGACGTTGTTTGGTGATGCCCCATTCACCCACAAAAAAGTTCCTTACATCTAAGCTATGCAGTTTAAAATGCCTGGTTTTTGTCGTAGATTATCACTGATGACCGAGTTTATCTCCCATCTATTGTATAAACGTCTTCAATTTCCAACCATTTTAATTCTTGATACTCCATTTCACAAAGGAGCTCCTCCCCAACTTATTATGGTCAATTCAAGCTGTTTTCGTGAAAGTTGGGAATAAATTAATTTGAATAGAAAAGCTGTCTTGATTGCCTTGCAAATTGAAAACTTATAGGAGTTACATAACAGTGCTCTGCTTCACTCCACGAGTAATTTTCAAAATGCCTCGCAACAAAGTGGACGAATTCCTCTCTCTCTTTCCTTATGTTACGGAAAGTTGAAATGATTCACTATTATTTTTGTCAACAGAGTATTGACCGGTTTTTATGAATAAAGCTTTCACGGTGGCAAGGCGAAAATAAGACCTTGCCTTTGGTAATAATTTAATCTAGGGATTCCAACCCATTCGTTTATCTGTAACCCTCGGACATTTCTATCGATTCCCTCGTATTTATGCAGAGTAAGGAAGAAATCGATCGAAGTGAGACTTTGGTATTTTTTTATTATTAATATCTGTAATTGTAGACTGAAATGTAAAAAAATATTTGTAGCAATGATAAAATAGATTGTAGCAATTTTTTTGGCATTTTTATTTATTATCAGCTTATCTTTTGAAATAATTATCAATAACAATCATTACGTAGTGAAAATAAACAAAACATTCAAAACAGCACAACACGAAAGTGAGGATATCAATGAGATAGTCCACATAGTTGAAGAAGGAAGCTTAATGATAAGGGATGAAATTTTAGCAATAACACAGCGAGGATTTTGCACTGGTGTTTTTCTCTTACGACTGTATTTTGACATAATCCCCAACAGTGACATGAAGAAAGACTCTTGAAGTCGTTTCCATAGAAACAACGAAAGATGCTAGAAGAGTTAGCTCAGCCATTGGTCTGTGTGATTATTGTATCAAAAATCGAAAACGACAAAAATGTATTTTCTAAGTAAAAATGAAGTAGCAAATCACCATTTTGTATTTCAAACAGTTTCTCTTGCTACATGTCTGTCCCAACCTGTAACACCTGACACCTGACACCTGACACCTGACACGTGCTCGTTTCTTTGTTTGAGGCAAAGAAAACTAAGGCATATAAAATCTTCTTTAAAAAGTATTGCTAAGAAGGCATCATCTTTTACTTCTTCCACTTTTACTCCATTTAGTAATTTAGTTGTTGGTCTTGAATCGTGTGTTGCACAGTTGTGGTTATTCTCAGACTACCCTTAAAAGTGCAAAAACGTGTCCCAGGTTATGCATATGCCCCAGGTCTGGAACCAACGCCTTTAACGAGTCCTCTTTGTAAATTTGAGCATATGACGGGTTTTCTTAGCTGATACGCTGGGCGATTACTGAGTCATTTAAAGGAGGGCACAATGAACTTGGCTTTTCTTGTATGATTGGGCAAACGTCTCAACATTTCACTTCATTTACTAATAACAGACTAAACCAAGGATCCGTATATGTCATTTGCATAACATTTGTCAACTTAACACTCGTTATTTTCAAAGGCTGGTTACTGTCCTTCCCAACACTATAAGTGCATCCATAAAAGTTGTTCTTCTCCATTCCAGACGATTTGCTGTGACTAGTTTCTCGCGTTAATGTAACTGTTCTGAAATGGATTCATTGTTTTTGCATCGCAAGCTAGTTTTTCAAACATAGATAAATTTAAAAATTGTTTACCGCAGAAATAAATTACATATATGTGCAATTTTCATGTTTGAAAAGAGATGAAATAATGTTGCATGTACGGCTTCAGCACCATATCCAAAGTTTTAAACTCTTAAGCAGAAATGAGTTGAAAGAATTTCAGTTTTGTTAACCCCATATTTCACCATTTAAGTACGATTAGTCTGAGGCTCTGTATCGACACATTTAAAAATATAGATTTGTCTCCATACAGATGGCCGATCCAAAATAGCGAATCCTCACCAGCTTTGCGCAACTTGTGAATCAACACTCCACAACCCTATCTTTGAGAGTGGAGTGAAAGCAAGCAGCTTATATCGCCAGTAGATTAGTGACCTGCGCAGTAGAGCCTTGGTTACCAGAGCCGTAATTCTGACCATGAAGAAACTCAATCATCATATACTGAACAAGAAATGACCATGTGACGTGTTCGTTTGGGGCCAGTTCGAGAATGTACTCGTTATGATCCCAGAAGGTTGGAGCCTATGAATACAAGACAACGTATCAGATGAAACCAAAATTTTGATTTACAAGGCTCATTTCCTTTCACGATTAAATGCCGAAAGGAACACTTCTCTTAAGTACAGAACGATTCCTTAACTAAAGATCAAATTATTTCAAAACAGATTTGAGAATGAGCTATCTGTAGACTCTGCATAATTTAAAACGAGACGAGTTACATGTTAATTTCTTTTCATGTGACAATGTCCCACCGAGAATCTGACTAAAGGCATTTTGTTGAATATGGATCGACAGCTGATGACCTGACATGATACTAAGGCTTGCCCATAAAATTGTAAACTTTTGAGTTGATGGGAATCGTATTGCACGTCCATTGGTGTGATTACATTGCCAATCATTGTCGCTTAACAAAACCTTTCTGCGAATGTAGTGGAGTGCATTAATGACCACTCAAGGTCTTTGCTTTCATGTTTAGTTCAGAGAGTATCATTGGAGAACCACGGATTTACGTTTAAGGAACTTCTGTCATGTTCATAGCATATTTTCGATGTTGTTTTGCTGGCTGCAGAGATAGGTGCAATGCAAGCGGTAGAAACAAGAGGCCTTCAAATGACAAAAAGAATCGAGCTAAGGAATCGGAGGGAGACGTTTGCAACCGAAGGGTCGAATCTATGTCAGAATCGTATCTGGTCACGGAAGAACCAAGAAACTTCTACCAGCAACATGAACTGTTGTTTGTAACAGGGTGTCGATATTGATATTTTTCTACGTCATGGATATTACGAGGAAGAAAGAGCGTCAATGTGGATACTAAATTTATATGTAATTTAAGGAAAAAACAATATTATTGCAAAATCATTTACACTACGATGTTGACATGCTACCTACATGCCTTTGCTACAGCCTTGAAACTTGTTTTCACCTTCCATTAAACATCCACTGTCTTCTGGTGATTTTATTTCGTATTATAGGCATGCAATTTACTTACACTCATGACCTTCGGTCCCCTGTGGCACAAAGGGGCCCGCGACCTGTCTCCGAAGAGTATGGCCGTCACTAGTTACTGCGTTACAAACATGTAGGTTGCTTAAACGAAATCAGATTGCCGTTAATAATAGTTGAATACTTATTTTCTGATTTTTTCTAATTTCTTATTGAAAAAGATTTGTGTCTGACTCTATATTTGTTTGCGTTTACCTTACGTAGACCCCTTTTGTACTGTAATACGAATGTACCCTAAAGAGTAGGAAAGTGTTGAAGAATTTGAGATGTTACCAGTGTAAGTCTGAAATACACCGCAAACTTTCTGTGTTTTTAATAAGGTTCTCATTACAGCCTATCTGTATCCCTAAGGAGACATTTGCCCTACATGCAGCATCCTAAATTAGCGCAGTGGGATTTCCAAAGAAACCTTTCTTCGACTGATTGTGTGAAAAAATCATTGTAAGGCTGTAATACAATTGGCCGTGCAAATGCTGCTCCTGATATCTGAAGCTCCTTATGCAAGTCAAGTTTTTGATTTGTAAGGAAAAACCAAACAGAGAAAGAAACGCTAACATTTTCTTGTCTCTTTGAGAACGTAAGTAGGGATTGTGCATTGATGACGTCCACAAAAGAGTGGCAAAAAGTGCACTATCGTACAAAAGACACTTTTTAACAATAGAGGGGCAAGGGTATGTCTTAAATTAACAATTTTTGTTGAAGGGTTGAGCAAGTGTTTTCTCATGTGTTTTACCGCCTGTCTCTGTTCTACTGCTCTCTCTACGTTTTTACTATGTCTCTTTAAGTCACTCAACACAGGTCTGAAAGTGTCACTGAAAAATTGAGAGCTACTGTACGGAAAATTATAGATAAGGCAGGTAGATTAAGCGGATGGCCGAGCTGAAAGATAATTACTACGCGGGAGCTTGAACTAATTAAGATTATGGTCATCAGGGAAGCGCAATGAAGGAAGATAATGATAGAGGAGTATCGCTCTATTAGTTTTAGGAAAGTGCACTTTATTAGTGGGTTGAAGGAGTACAGAGGGCGTTAGTAAGAAGAACAACTTCGCTACGTGAGTTTGAGGAGACTGGTACATACGAAAACAGAGAAGAGTTGAGGTCATTTCTAAGAATTTCCCCAGCTGACAGATGTTGATCATTTACCAGGCGGATTGGTGAGGACGGTGAGAAAGTGTAGAAGACCTGCACTTAGGAATCTCGGTAGTGAATGAGTAATACTTTACCTAAGCAAAAATACACATAATAGATGGTTTTAAAGAGTAGCAATGAAGAAGAGAACTGCTTACTGCATCAACTGTAGAAGTAGAGACAAAGATGACACAGCCCACAGAGGAGAAATGGTTTCAAGGTCTCTAGAAGTTGCGAACTAATCAGATTGGAAACTCTACGTGGCATTTGATGCAGAATATTCAAATGGTGTTTGTGTGTGTGTGAGTGTGTGTGTGAGTGTGTGTGTGTGTGTGTGTGTGTGTGTGCTGGGCCTAGAGGATGCTGCAACAACATTCCATTTTCCATACATCGTCAGATTTAAGATATTTTAAGGTACAGAGTCCCCTTCTGTACCAGTTACTATTGCGCTCGTCAAAAAATGCCAACCCTGATAAGCAGACTTGGTCATGAAAACCCAAGACACGTATCACTAGTGCTCACCAGGAGTTGAATGTTATTCAAGATGACTGATGGAGCAACGAGATTCCTACGGTGATCAGCAGAAGGGAAATCGATTTTCTTCGCAAAGAAAGTTCACTAGCTGTTTTCTTCCCCATTCAGGGATTGTGAGAAAGTCCTCATAATGAAGATTCCCCACTCGAACGTTTTCACACAGATGTGGTTTGTCGAAACAAAAATAAAAGGCAGTCTCGCCAGGATGAGACTAGAAAGGTCATTTGTAAACGGGAGAAATAACATCCTACACCTAGGATGGAACCCTGGGGTATACCAACATCAACATGTAGCTACCGATGATGCAGTCATCCATTACAACCTTAATACTAGGATTGATACTAGGAAAGATTGTAATAGGGAGGTGACGTCAGGTGCTCCTCAGGATGTAAAAATTACTTAACACTGGCTATCTGTGAATGGCGATGTGAGTGCATCTTTAGCTTCATTAGGATCCTTCCACTTCACTGGATTCGCTCCTTTAAGGACTATTTTTGTGTTGTTATAACATCCGTGTAATGAATACTAATAGTAATTGTACAACAGAAAATTGAAATTGCTTTGCCCACGTCCCCCAAAGCACATGCTTTGATTAAAAGAAAAGGCGGGATTGGTGAGGTTTTATCAAAAGATCACGTTTGTTAGCTGTGGCTATACACAATACGGTAGCACGGATTGTCACTTAGGTTGTGTTTACCCGGGGCCGCTCAAAACTGTTAAAGGCTAAGTACATGAACAGTTAGGGTTGGCGTTTATACCAAGCCCATTTCACCGTGCAGTGAGTTGCACGTTGAAAGGTCAACGTTCGTGAACGGCTAGAATAGGGTACTAATCGGCGACGTTAGCCTATCGTAATAAGTGGCATCATATCAATCCATTTAAAGCTCGCAAAGTTGCACACTATTACCAGGACACCAATATCTGTTCAAAATTAGGTCTGAGGACAAAGAGACGTACGAATTGCATTGTGTTAAATGCCTTGTCAAGTTTTAAACTCAATAATTGGGGCTTTGCACAAGGGTAATTTGGAAACCATGACCACATGATGTTGCATTAATTCTTGGTCCGCTGAGTAACCTTGCATAAGTAATGCTTGTCTGAATAATATGCTAATCGATTTTTTATCAGATGTCAAAACCATGGGGGGCATTTCCCCCAACGATCAGGTTTGTAGGGGATTGCCCCGTCGAGGAAAAATGTCCCATGTCAGTGTCCGATTGTTACTCGACATCTGGTTATCGATTTTAATCGACTCTGTATCCGATTACAGGTGCATTTGTCTATTAGGTGCCTCTTGCGTAATAGATGTTATGACAAAGTACAGGAATTGTGTCCCCTGCAATATGCTGCCAGCTACAAGCCTCACAGGAATTAGAGGTCCCACAAGGAAAAAAGTTTTGTTACTTTGAGAAAGCGTTACTTTACGATGTTAGAAAGCTTCAGTATGTCGGAAGCTATTGAGCGATGCTGATACAAGTTCTATTTTTCACATCTTTTACCAGAAGCCCTCCATAAAAGCTCGCCATACAATGAATCACAGCAAAGTGTTCAAAAATTTGAATAGTGGACTAGAATACTTGTTTGAAGAACTGCTATTCATAACACGACATGAGATAACTGGTGACTATATCTATCCATTTCGCCGTGAATTCATATAAACCATAGTCTACGTTCCTTAAGTTAACTACAGTAAACACTGAAGGAAAAGCAAAATAGCCTACAACCACAGGATTCTCGAAACTGAAAGTAATCTTGACAGTCACAAAGTACGCCATCATATACTTAATGTTAACAAACCAAGCTTAGCAATTTCAATTTTCTCTTTCACATTCTTTTCTCCTCGAGTTTCTACCAAAATAGCGCCTAGCCGTTGTTATGTAGGGATTTTTGTGGAGTGAAACAAATAAATACTAAGAATGGTAATTGGTGTTAAGTGATAAAATCTTAACATGTGGACGTCGATTGTCTTACATAATTACTGCAGCTTAGTGTCGAACGACTCTTGCATGCAACATGCGATCTTCAAAAGCTGTGATCGGTACCGTATTTCCCTTGATAAGCACCCCCTAGAAAAAGGGACCTCAACAATCTAAGGTTTTAATAAACATTATCAATGAATAAGCCCTCTCCCTCTTCCTCCAACCTCTCGCACTTATTCCAGGAATAAGGTTACTTTAATAGTCCAGGGTCGTAGCTCGCCCACATCCAACTTGACAGATGAAGTGCCTCAAGGACAACTAGTGAAATCTGGAAAACGGCCCTAATAAAGCAGAGACTTAGAAAAACGTCTGGAAAAGAAATGCAGCTGGGTTTTCTTTCTTGTCGATCTCCAGACAGTCTTACATGGGTGTGGCTAGGAATCATGCCCTCTTTATCCCACACCTCCCGTCTCAAATAACGCTTTCGCCTTATTCATCAGTCATTGTATACTTGTGCTCTTTACGGCAACACGGACCACAAATGTCCTTCAGAATGAAAGTTTGTATCTTTTATTACCCATTAGCGTAAATCCACCTATCAATGGGGGAACCTGCGTGATGTACTTACCGTATTGTCCAAGAATGCCTCTTTCACTCTTGATCAAGATTTATACAGCAAGACAAGACAAGTACTGCTGTCTAGGTCAGAGGAATTGGTATTTAGGAAAGTGTTAGAAGGTCTCCTCGATAGGACCGAAGTAAACATAATGAGGCGAGAGGGTATCTCACATGAGGTAAAACCAGAAAAGAAGATATCAAAGAGGAGGTTTGTGGAAGGCCAATACGGGAATGTGCAAGACATGCCAGACTAAGGTCATGAGTCCTGTTAAGAAGACAGCAAGATGATGGTCGCGGGTAAAAGGTCACGAGACAGACAAAAAACAACATGGAAAGAAGCTATAGACAGTGATCTACAGGAACCATGGCTGCAATCCCTGGACGCTTTTGAAAGATTACACTGGAGACAATGTGTAAGAGAGCTCCGACGCCTGCTAAAGAGGAAACAGGAAGAAGAACAACAACAAGAAGAAGGAGACGAAGAAGAAGAACAAGAAGAAAAAGAAGACGACGAAGAAGAAGAACAAGAAGAAGGAGACGAAGAAGAACAAGAACAAGAAGAAGGAGACGAAGAAGAACAAGAAGAAGAAGACGAAGAAGAAGAAGAAGAAGAAAAAGAAGACGACGAAGAAGAAGAACAAGAAGAAGGAGACGAAGAAGAACAAGAAGAAGGAGACGAAGAAGAATAAGAATAAGAAAAAGAAGACGAAGAACAAGAAGAACAAGAAGAAGGAGACGAAGAAGAACAAGAACAGGAAGAGGAAGGAAGTCTTAAATCCACCGACCGCCCTGTAACCGATCAAGGCAGTCGTCCTGTAAAATCTATAACCGTTATAGCGATTTCTCTACTTTTTAGGCTGTCTCTTTAACACAACTCTATTTTTGAAATTCGAAAGTTGGTATTGCAAGACGCAAAAACAAGAAAGGTAAGGATGGAGGTGCGAAGAAAAAAGATCTACTAGCGGGACACCAAATCGTTTCAAAATCTGAACTGACGAACGAAATTTGACATCGCAATGAAACGTTATAAAGTGCATATTGCTAATATACAATATATGTACATAGAAAATTGACAATAAATGCCCTTCGGACATGAGCCACTCAGTTACGACTACTCTCATCTTTTGAACAATAAAAGGGAGAGGTTCAAGCGGGGGCTGGCAGAGAAACCTTTGAGAGAAATGTCATTGACAGTATTTTAGGAAGAAAACAAGATTGGTTCTAGGCAATACACTTTGATATTGCCAAGTGAACAAAATGAAGCAATATTAATTACACTATCACAGTAATCGGCTAGAACCAGTGCATTGATGACAAATCAATTCGTCATTCGATATAGATAATCTTATTTCGTAACAACAAATTTGCACAAGTTCAAAACATTTCCTAGGTAACTTTCCTTGATTCCGATAAAACACTAAAAGACGACATTGGGTGTTTTATATGGAAAACAGGATTAATAAACCCTGAGGGTGGAATAGGAGTGAGTGGGAGCGGGTAGGAGTACCGAGTCTTGCAAAATTAATGAGTAGGCAATTACGGTTGCAAAAGACTTGGGCGTACCATGATAGCATCTTTCGGGGGCTATACTACACAACCAATAAACTCCTTACGCTTGAAACGTTGTAGACATGATGCTAAAAGTCGATGTCAAAAGGCCTAAAAGGGGTACGTGTAAACATCCGGTCTGCCAAGCATCAAAACCTCACTTCACGCCTCGTTATCGTGTTCTAAGCAATACATGAATCTACTATTTCCAGCAAATGTGACAACGAGGCTGCTAAGATCGGTCGGTTGTAGACCCAATCGAGGCTGCCAGTTTCCAAATAGCATCCTGAGTTGCTTTGCCGACTGCAGATTCTTCGTCAGAGCTGCTCATTATTTCTGTAATCAGTGGCCCCTTAGTTCGAGACGCTCCAGGATGTCGATAGTTCTGTTTTAAAGCACAAAAAGAATCGATAAAAAAACATGGGTAAAGTCGCTCCCATATCGTACGTTACCCAGCGTTGTAAAAAAATAATAGAAACCTACTGCATTTAATGTGCAAAATGCTAATGGTTATGAAAACTCTATCCTTGTGTTACATCCATCGTGAAAAATAAATACAAGGTAGATCTCACTTTCATCTTGGTAGCTCATAAATTGTCTGACCTGACACAGTGCTTCTGTTCTCCTGTACAGCATCTCTTACATCCGATCTGTTCACACTTATAACTGCTGCCCTGTTGTGGGCCTGACGGGTTTAAGCTCAGTGTAATAGATGACAAAAGTGTGCCCATAGTTATATGAGAGTAATAGCCAACTCCCTTAGGCATAGCCTAGCCCCAGCTGGCCACCCTGCAAGGATTACGGCTGGCGGGTGTTAGTTATCTTCTTGTCGACAACCGTTTTGTTTTTTTGGATGGCATACTCAAATTCGAGCGTAACCTATTGCCCAGCCAGAGCGAGCAATGTCCTTGGGAGAGAGCACATTTACAGGGGTGGTCTCCCGTTGCCTTCCCCAACCGATAGTCTTTACATCGGGCTAGGCATGTGAGTCCGATTCTTTAACCAATACACCAAGGTGGCTCGACGACTGTAGTTAATAAAATAGTCAAGTACTGTGCACAGAGAAGCGCCCTCCACGTCAAACAACTAACCACAACAGCAGCCAACTATTGTGGGCGTCCAAGAGGACGATGGAACTACGTCAAAACACTGGTAATTAGTGTCTCGCCGTATCTGTCTATTCCCTTTCATCTGTAGTATACCCCTCCCGAAGTAAATTGTGCTCTGTATGCACCCACATGGAACTCTCAACAGAGCAACATAGCTTTAAATTACTTACAAGACTTAATGGTATATTTGGCATGTTACTGGTACATGTTAAGATAGTTGCAGTCAAAGTATAACCTGGAAAATCGTTGTTCATGGTCTGTGTAGGTCACAATATACTACCTTCATAATCAACCAAGCCAAATATATTTCACAACTTAAAATCTTAAAGTACGGCGTGACGTAGCCCTAGTGATGAATTCTATCATGCAAAAGAGGTCCTAGTCAACCCTACGTCATGCTAAAAATTACGAGTGGATTCTAGAGCAACAGCAATCTGTTAGTAAAAGAAGTTGAAAAATTGGGCAATTATCGTCAAGGCCTAGCAATATGCATAAAAGCGGGAGAAATCTACAGATAGAGTGTAACAGGGCCAAAATGACAACATACAAGAACAAGTGAGAATACAGGCCAGTCGGTGAACAACTACTGCGAGGCAGATGAGGCGCGTTAGAGAGCACCTATTGACACTCCTGCCCTTCCAACTCTGTACAATCGTATCCAATACCCATTATATCACCACCCTTAGTTTAAAGAAAAAGGTACAGACAAATCAGAAACACGGTGACAAGGTAAACCCTTCTCAATGATTTCTTGGACCAGCCTTCTAGACAAATACTTAGTCGCCAAAATGCTGCGCGATGTGGGTTGTGAATCTATAGAAAATCAACCAAGGCTGTTTGTCTATGGCAGACTCAGATTGTAAGAGACATAATACTGCCGTAATTAAATTAATAGCGCTCTCAGAGACCCTTAGTAAAAAGATTATTTCTGAGCATCAGATTGGCAACGTAACCAAAAATAACCCAGAATGACCGGAATTGCCATAATTATGCTAAACGAGGTTTAGAAATTGTACAAACGAGGCCAATTATGCAGGTGTTTGTTAGTCGATCGTGGGAGACAACTTACTCTGTCAAAAGCTATCCTTGACGCGCCAGCTTCTTCGATGATAAATTCTGGATGCGATTCATCGGCAACATTTTCCTGGAATCACAAGGGCAGCAGTAATCAGCATACTAGTAAATTCAATACGTATTTGCCACGAAGAGAGTTTTGGGTGATTGACACAGGCATGCATAGTTCAATACCATAGAGAACGACAGCAACAACAACAACAACAACAACTACAACAACAACTACTACTACTACTACTACTACTACTACTACTAAAACTACCTACTACTACTACTACTACTACTACTACTACTACTACTACTACTACTACTACTACTACTACTACTACTACTACTAC
>JAAAKL020010780.1:0-14118 GCA_010016065.2 Carybdea cf. marsupialis auct. non (Linnaeus, 1758) | reverse complement strand
ATGTGCCGGACTTCAATTATTCGTTTTTTATGTTGGCAAGAGTATAAATTCGAAGACATCGGGTGAGCAACTAGAACTTAGAATCCAGATATCAAATGTCCATGGTAATAACTCACTGTACCCAGAACAAAGAAAACTGCATGTTGTGAAATGCTAATCTCATAGTAGTAGACATTATGATATTTCCCGCTTACAGCTTCCTTGATTATTTTTTCTTTTAGTTTACCTACACTGGTTTTGGCACACTGACCTCAATAGCACCAGATGTGACTATGGCTGGCCCATCCACATTTGAGTAATACGAGAAAGAGTGCCCCTATACTTACGTGAGAAGTTAGCCTCAACATGTGATCCGAAGCCATGGCGTCCTGGTATGCCTTCCAAAGATCTGATGTCCAGAATGATACTACCAAAAGAGTTTCTACCCAATGGTCTACCTTTCTGGGATAGATTACCGGGAGTATGCTATCTTATACAACCAGCAGATGAAAGGACTTACAGATATGGAGATGTTAAGGATTGTTTTGGTACCTAAAGGATTACAAAGTCTGTATTTTTATATAAAATCTGACAATAATGACGCACTGTGGATGTTACCTAAACTTTTACAAGCACAACCTTTTTTCTCTCTAACCCCATTTTTTCCTCTTTCATTTTAATATATCAACTGAAAAAATATATAAAATGTCAGAATGGATTGATATCGCTTTGTCTTACATATTTTGAAATATTATAGTAAATAAATATAATTGAAATCTAATTCATTGGGCTTCGTCAGAGTATGAAGCACGCAGGCAATTTGCCTTTGTGCAGTATGATATGTTTTGTACCTTAGCTTAATATAATTGAACATAACGTGAAGTTTGTGTAGAGGTTTTAGCCGGTGGTTCAGGAATTGTTTCTAGCTAGAAATTTGTGTATATTCCACTTTGTTAGGAATTAGTGCGTTTCAGTCAGTTTTTGCCTTATCTTGCAATTGTCAGTCGTTTGATTGAATCTTCCCGTCATTCAATGTGTAAATTGGATATTCTAATTTTGTATTAATAAATCCGTAAACTACAGAAGAAACGCGTTGACTCGTATTTAACAAGCTTTTTATTGCGGTTTTTGGTTCTAAGAGTAGGGGCCTTGGAAAATGGGAGATGTGATAAGTAAAACGGGATACTACAGATTATGGGGGGGCCGAAGTCAAATTTTGACCTGACAACAAGGGATTACCATTGTTTTATACAATTAAAAATAATTCTGAAGTACATGTAATAGCGAATAAGCTAATTATATGCTTACACGGACATTGGTTTGGCTTTCTTAGCGACTGTTGCCAATATTTGATGGAATGGAGTATAAACCTTTCATTATTTTTGAGGACCCCCACCCTCCACTCCCTACGTGTCCGCCACTGATGATAAGAGTACTAACATGACATAACCCTATCTTAAGAATAGGTAGCTGTGTAACATGTGCTTTTTTCAGGTGATTGAACAGTTAGAGATACATGTCCAGCTATGTATGTCCACGAAGACAGTCAATAAAACATTGGAATTACCGTAAAAGGAAATGTTGATATATATTATGATGCACATTGCCTAGAATGATCATGTCAAAAATATCCTTCAGGCACAAACAAGTAGTTTTAGCTGTAATCCCTCTACTGCCAGTACACCAAGAAGGGTACTAAACTTACGAAAACGTTGTTTTAGTGATATAGACATCTAGATGAAACATTTAACGACCAGAGCCTTTATTACATGAACATAAAAAAAGTGTACGTGGAAGGTCGGTTTGTGGTACGGTTTGGGTAATGGATTCATCCCTCTTCATACAACTTTCAAGATGGGTATTCGAGAATGCGGTGAAAGTTTGACGTCACGATTTTGAAAATGTCAGAATTATGGAAAAAATACTCAATGTTCATGTTGCTCTATCAGTAAGAACAACAATTGCCAAAGTTGAGAGTGTTGTCCTTTCCCAACACCGAGATATCACCTTTCAAAGGTTTAAATCTCTCTAACAAAACCTTATTATTTGATGCTGGTTCCGAACGTAAGGATCCAAGGAATATCAACAGTTTTGAGCGGAGATTTTTGAGATTCAAATGCCTCTTAATTTAACACCATACACACTACGGGTCTGGTATTTTGGGAAACAGTCTATTCCAGGGGTTGCCTTTAGATATCTTAATTCAAATCGTACTATTTCAAAACTTTTGATTTGCGACGTCATCACTTTCCCTCCGCATCATAACTTTTTGCTAAACAGCAATTCAAGTGGAAATTTTCCCCGTTGCACACCTTCGGTATTGCCTCATCTTGCAGTATCTTCTAGCCCTCATAGTAAGTAGTGTATGCTGAAAATATAATACTGTCTGTATGTTGCAAATGCAATCTGAAAGGCTAGCTAGTTTATAGAAGCTTCCTCGATCCTGTATTTCAGGCTAACCATTACTTTCCTAACAAAAGTAATATCGTGCGTTTACGTGAAATAGTAGGCCTCTTTGGAATTTTTATATTTAATAATTTAGGAGTTTATAGTTCCGGTTTGTTTATAGCAATGACATTAGGAAAGAAAGACTGAAAGATGTTACAGGCATAGGAAGTGAAGAGACTAGAAATAGCTGAATAATGACGTCAGCCAAGTCATTCTCACGATGCGTTTTACGGGGAAAAGACAATAACTTGCAGTTGCAATGCTTTTAGGGCGTAATTAACAGTTTTGCAGCTTGGCTCTACGAAGGCTTGCATTTTTTGAAATAACTTTTTCATAGACGCGTGTGTTATTCCGTTCGGTACAATATTCCTTGTATAGTAAGGTTTGCTTTCCTAGTAGGGAAGGAATGTCCGAACTATTGTAGAAAACCTCTGTCATTCTCTAAGAAGTTAAAGATTTTGTAAAATAATGTAACGTAGGTAGAAAAAATGGTGATAGGGTATGTTGCTTACTTTGTGCTCCGTTATCTTAAATGTTGTGAGACTGGAATATCTTGCGCTTTGATGTTATGCAACTAATAAGGATTCCCGTAGTGATGCATAGTTTCAAAATGGGTTCAGTCAAGATAGTAGCTTGAAAATACTCTGCTGAGCACGAATGCATTACAGCTTCGAGTGCTGACCGTATCCATAGTTAAGGACCTGCTACGTCCATATGACAGTGAGAGGCACGTTGATCGTGAGATGTGCTGAGAGTAGTGACACTCCCAATAATTAGTAAATTAATTAATAAAGGTCCCAGACAAGAGAGAATCTCATATTTGCACCTGGTCAGGAGACGTTTGTTACAACAAAAGTCATATTTTGGCATGTAAGACCCAATCTATGCGGGATAGATCAAGAATTGGGATCACTTCAAGTTTACCTTGTAGCAGCGGTTTTTTGGCCTCATTTCGATCCGTTCCATGTGTGGTATGGATCCAGTGTTAATACAAGATCAGATGGAAACCGGTTCACTTTAAAAAGCAGTCCCAAACTGAAACAGATGATAGATCCAAACGGTTACGGACCCACCCAATTTTGACTCGTACCTGTGTAGACAGGGTCTAACGCTTGTCAATCTTTTGCCAAGAATTGGGTGTAGCATCAGTTATCATCACGTGATTGCGCACGATCTGAGCTGCGGTCCGCTTATGCGATGGCCACCGCCTTATTTTCCAAAAATAGGGAGCGTTCTCTTTTATGTCTTAACTACCATTTATTTATATGTTAGCATGCTTGGTAATTCTACTGCTTATGTTTGGTAGTTTACAAATCCGGATCACTGCTCATTGGGGATATCTGATGGAGAGAGGCTAGGGCACTCGAAGCTATTTGTCTTTATTTTTTCATGCCGAAGAAGGCATAAATATTTGCTGTGCACCCCTTCAATTTCGAAGGCTTCATCATTTCCCATCAAGCAGCGTAATATGCCCTTCCTAATCAATCTACATCTATCCTTTCTAAGGAATCAATAACGAGGTTGAGCCCATATTAATGCTGATTCATTGTCTATGGCATATACATGCCTGTTATTTCTATTTTCAATATAAAAATTTGGCAATACTTATGTGACAATACACTAATGATATTATGTTACTGTATGAGTGTATACTTATATGTGTTTATGCGAGGAGCGTGGTGCCTAAGAAAGTCTAATGTCAGCGGGCGGATTTTTAGCAACACAAATGCATACCGGGGCATGGCCGGCGGAGAGGATTGTGGCAACTGTGACTAATGACCCCACGAAGGCAGCTGGAAATTATTTGATTTAATATCACTATCACACGTTTTTATCAGCAACTTGGGTGCTTACGGTGGCGTCGTGACGTACGATAGCAACCTGCCTCACTAACGTTACACTCAGGAGATTTTCGGCAGAGTCAGCGATACTCAAAATCTAATGCCAAGTGTTTAATTTCTAACGATCGTTTTGATAAGACTAACTGATACCTTCCAGATTTGTGACTGCGTATAATTTCAAATTGCTACAGTACGACACTCTTTGCTTAAGCGTCCTCTAAAAAGTAGTAATAACCTCTACTGCGTATCAATAAATCGATGTTAGTTAAGAGAAGACCGGGAATAGTGGTTCTTACGATTGTGGAAGTGTCCTGTTGCTTAGCAACTTAATAATGATGAGGCGTTTTGATATGACGTCATTAAAAATAAGCAATCTGTAAGTAGCCAATTGATAATGGCGACTATGGTTAACAATTATTGGAATGAAACGAATAACGAAGCTGTTTATTCAAAGCACGAAGTAGTGTTAAACGGCACTTCTTCAGTCTAGTATGGCTGAAGGATCCAAAATTTATTGTTCGGCAAACTGTTCTTCATGAATGTCGCATCACAACGATGGCAGAGGTATCCCTGAAGAGGTATATGGATACATTTTGTAGCTTTTAATTAAAGAAAAACTTATAGGAAGCACAAAAATGTTATATTGGTGTTATGGTCTTCCGCTTTCATTGGAAAATCCCACAAAAGGTTTGATAAAGAAAAATACGAAAACTGCAATCAACTTAAAGATTTGTAAGGGCCCCTAGTCCACGTACATAAATTATTATCGCACGCCGGACACGAAAAGATTTAAGATTTGAAATGTCATGAATGTAATATACACCTAACCGCTTTTTAAAGATAAGTTATTTGTCATTTGAATCGACGTAATTTCTTAGTTGTCGTAAGAAGGAAATAGGGTAGTAAGGTGGGCTATATTACCTGGTAAAATACCAAATCGTGATCGTCAACTGTTGTTACCTTACTGTCACTAAGATATTAAAAAGACAGAGATATACAGCCAGGGGCTCCTGGCTTTATATCTTTGCTCTAAAGATATAGAAGTAAATTACGAAGGAAAAACGTGTTCCTTTTTTCTGAGACATTTTCGTGGACTTGTAAACAATAAGTTGAAAATGATCATTTCAATATTAAGAAAGGAAGTATTTGTGCCAACATGGAAGGCCCACGGAAAACAGTACTCCATGACTAATCACTTTGATCTGTAGTACTCACATATCAGGGAGGATCAACAACTATGTATGTTATACAATGACACGAATGTAAGGTACTCTTTCACTCAACTTTTCTTTGTGGTAATCTAGAGCGGAAGGAAGCACTCTTAGAAGATATCTGGTCTGCGTTAGGGTTTACAATTTAAGGAAAAATGCCTAATCAAATGTAGGGTGTGTAGATGGCTTGCTTGTACATGCAAGGTTAGAAAGGACTGAATGTAAATTCTGCCCCCAAGAGAAGTTTTAGAAAATGATAAACTTATTTGTTATTCTTGCTGTGTTGCATATTTACTCACAATTAAGGTAAGTGGCAAACAATTTGTAGGACAAAAGTGATAGATCATGATAAGAATGTCATAATCGCAGAATAGATGCCACGAATAACTTAGGAAATGTCAACGTACAGCAGTACTTCTTAAATCATCATTTATTTTAAATTTTCAAGAAACAGCGGAACCATTTATTATGTCAGCGATTAGAAAACGGGGATCGATTAATTAAGAAATGATCATACCGCTTCATGGAAGTAATGGCTTAACCAGATTGAAGCACCGGGAGCACGTCCTATTCCCTACCACAAAAATGTGCCTACATAAAAACCTTCGTCACAGAGTATACTAGACTATGAATATACCTTAAAATTAAGGATGGTCTTTGCTAGCTACGTCCTTTCTTAGAAAGGTATGAAGTCTTGCAACAAACAATGTTTCCATGCCCACACGCCTGAGAAGATATTTGATAGATAGGATAAAAACGTTTATCTTCGAAAAGTCTTATCGTTGAGAACAATGTATGCTTTTAATTGCCTCTCAG
Organism: Carybdea cf. marsupialis auct. non (Linnaeus, 1758); assembly: GCA_010016065.2. NCBI lineage: Eukaryota > Metazoa > Cnidaria > Cubozoa > Carybdeida > Carybdeidae > Carybdea > Carybdea cf. marsupialis auct. non (Linnaeus, 1758). The sequence continues at coordinate 7,823 of JAAAKL020010780.1, read as the reverse complement.
ATTTGAAGGGTAAATGTTGCTTTCTTGTACTATCTTAAAGTTGGGTTCATTAACCGATTCGTTATTGCAAAATGTTTCCAGCAGACATTGTTTACAGCAAATAGAATAAAAGAGTAGACTTTTCGAGTAGAATGTAAAGGATGATCTGCTTTACGTCCATGTCTAATTAACTACAAATCGAAGCAACATAACGAGATATCACTTCTAAAAATGTACTCCTACATTTTAAAATAAATTTTAAGGCAAGGCAAAGGAAACATCTGTACAGGTAATCAGCTAAACACCAAGTTTAGATGCCGTGCGTCAGCTTGTGTTGTCAAAATATTCAGCCATTTGCAACTTGTAAGTTTGTAAATGCAATTTGTAACACAAATCTGCTTTGCAAAGCGGTTGTCATTTTATACTGTTTTAAGTCAGTAGAGAAAAAAAGAAACTTGACTACGGTTGAAGTCGAGCGATATCTTTCGAATTCAGAAAATGAAAGTCAAGAGCCGCCGTTGTCAAAGCGTCGATAAAGGGATAAATTCATGAATTTGAAAAACTCTTTTAAACCCCAAGGAGCTTTAGAAGACTTAGTCGGTTCGCGGTGAGAAAGCATAGAAGATTTGGACTTGTCTTAAAGACACAAAATGTCAAGTGAAATCGTTCTTCCAATGCAATACACATATCAATCGAAACGTAAGCGGTGGCTCAGCACAAGGGTGTCTACTCTATTATGCTGCAAATGAGGTGCCTCCACTTTGAGAAGAAAAGAAATTATCATTGAAATTGGCTCTCACTCGCCAAAGCAGCATTAGTCCTACAGTATTTCATGGAAACGTAAATTAGTGTCACTTCCATTCATGAAGAAGCTTGATAATTGTTAGAAGTGCGCAGTATGTTTCTATATCTTTGACAAAGAAGATTCCATTCCTCCAACTGTGAGAATATATTATTAAACAGAATAAAAACATAACTCTATCTCTTAATACACTCGACTTCTAAGGGCAGCTAATTGATTACAATACGTGACGCTTGATGACGTAAAAGATTTGCGCATACATTAACATAATTATGATACTTCTAACAATAATCAACATGTCTTGGGGTTTGGGCTCTTTCCAGTGAAAAACGTTAATATTTCTAATGAAACAATGCATTAATGTGCTAATTCGTTTGTTGTTTTAATTGCTTTGTGTGTTGCTTTCTTTTTGGTACTTTTAGGCGAGATGATCTTGGAGTTAGTGTTGTTCTAGCCTGTGTGCAGACTGAACTATCATAGTAGTATATGCGGCAGCTGGATAGTCTGCCTGTAGGCTAAGCACTGTTGTAGCATAGTTGGTTAAATATTCGTTTGTTACTATTTTTAACAACTGGAGCTTTATCTGAAAATGAGTCGGGAGTTGGTAAAATGAACTGTGAAATTTCTATTCCATAAATTTTAAGAAATTGGCTGAAAGAGGAAACGCCTCTTGGAGCAAATTATTTTTGGAAAAGATCATAGACATCGACTGACATTAGAAGTAAAATTAGTGTAAGTAGATACGGAAAGTCATTAAAATGGTCTAGCAAAAATAATTTAGGAAGGAAATCAGACTATATGTCAAAGTAGAATAGATATTCTTGAAAAGCACTGACATTTGACGTAGAAAGTAGTTATTTGAGAAGTTTTAAGAGATTTAGTATCCAAAGAATCAAAGACAATTGCAGAGTAGGAAACATTTAGCAATTTCGTTTCGTAACAAAATATCTAGGATTTAAGGATGTTACTTTACAGAGGCAGTTCGAAGACGTTATATTTAAGGGTTTATATGATATTGAGTACTGATGTAGCAGAAACCTGCACCATATTTGTAAGGAAACTGACAAAGACCGGGATGTCAATAAGTTTCAACATAAATTAGTGATTCCTAATTCTTCACAGTGTATATATTCTAGAGGAAGCATTTCACTATAAACTGATATTCACCTCTTTCAAAAATGATTCAGTCGGACCTACTACTTCTAACTCCAGGTGAGTCATAAGGTTGGTTTCAGGTAGGTTTTTCTTTCCGTTTTCAGACTTCAGAACTATATAGTATCACCTCGAAAAAGGTAGTACAGATTTAAAGAATATTCCTATAAGATGTTAAGGGGTTGAATGAAGTCAGAAAATGATTGGGGCAGATTTGATATTAAGACAGCAGTAGAGATACAAGTTCATATTTGTGACTTTGGCGAAGAGGTTACATTGGACATTGAACGTGGATAAAGAGTCGATTCAATGGGTGGTAAAAATATGCACAATGCCCTACAAAGTCTGCAACATGCACAAAGAAGTTCTTCAGAAGACAAAGAAAAGTACTCTAAACTTTGCGTAATTTTTGTTTAGTCCTATTTGAGATTCATTTTACAAAGAGAATACATGAACATTTTGAACCAGAATGTTTGGAAATTAAATGTTTGCAAGGCCATGCGCAGGGATGACACTACCATCCAACCCACCACCACCATCACAAACATATGCACTTTTGGCAGCGAAAGCAGCTTTGACTTTACATACCTTACTCTTCGATAATAGGCCTACATGAATTTTATGAAATGTCCGCAATCGAATGGCTAAGTGAACCTCTTAATCTAATGATGAATATACAAACCGAGCAAAGAGAGCGTAGGAAAACCATAGTGGAAAAGAATAAATCCAAATTTACGAATACGCATAATTTTCATCTGAGATTTCGATGTATCTCACATCATTATCTAAGAATACCTAGATAACATAACGAAGCAAACTTCAAGCAAATACCAAATACAATACAACAGCATAGAAAAAACGTAATGGTCCTAAAGGGAGAACTGCAAGTGTTGAAAGGGGGACAGAGGAATAGATCTTTGGGATAAGTTTAGAGATGGCCTGAATTTCGAAAGAGGAAGACTTTGTTTGAGTAGCAAGCCAAACTCAGAGTTAGCTTAGCTAGGAAACCGAAGTTAGACAAGGAAAAAGTTTTACAACAGTCATTACAATGCAAATAGTGGAAAAGGGAGGGCTAGGAAGCTTTTTCCCAATCAAAGCAGAAACACCCAGGTGGACCGATAGGCTTATGAATTTTATGTTTAGCACAAGTTTGTTTTCAAGGATTGTTCCATGAAAAACGTAACTTATAATGACTGATTTTGCCCTCCTCATCCTTTAACACGTGCTGTGTCATTACATACTGGGCCATCAAGCATTACCATTGCTTTCTCGAAATAGACAGACATGAGAAAACAAACACCGAACTTTGTACCATTTGGAAATAAACATAAGCCTCGGTTCAAAAACGAGGTTAATTTTAGGGTTTGCCAGATCGCCAAGTGAACGACAACACTAGACAGTTCGGCGCACTCAATGAAATTACCTGGGCTTATCCTTAGTTATAAACATATATGATTTTTTGATTCTGGCGTGGTCTGGTAGGTATGGCTAGAAAGTTCTTTCTTATTGTTGGAGGTATAGCAGCAACTGTAGTAACAATTGGAGGAGTGATTTACTACCGGCATCAACAGTTGAAGGCCGGTTCCCTTAAGAAGAAGCTTGATCAGCTGGTAACTGGCATGTTGATATTTTTTCGCGAATTGAGAATGTTTCAAATTTACTTTGTACCTATTTCATCTTCATAGTCAAGAACTATTAGCAGAACGGGTGCATACTGTTACCTCTTAGGGTGAAGCAAGGTCTTGTTTTTATCACCAGTAGTCGTTACAGTGTTATATATGTACGTACCGGTAGGTTCAGATCAAGGCGCTACTGTAAGTACCGGTAGCTAGTGCTATGCAAACATCTGGCACTAACTTGTGGCAATATATCAAATTCTGTTTCCAAACTCAATATCCGTTGATTTATATCGTTTATTCCAATTCGTATCTTGTATCTTGCTACACGTTCGCATCTGACTCATCTGTAGTCGTTGCAGCTAGGCCAACTGGGCACAGTTGTATCCAAGGACCAAGTCCAAGGGGTATTCGTTTAGAATTTAACTTATCTGAAACTAAACATGTATTGAAACTGTGAGCGTTGAAGCGAGACATCAAACACGACGTATTTAGATCGTGATAGTTTAAAACCGGGATGATTTAGATTGGGCAGAGTTTTATCCTGCAAATATGGAAATATTTTAATATGATACCATAAGTAAGCGAAATACAATCTAGCTGTCACAGAAGAAAGGAGGTGAATGGTGCTGAAAATGTTTTAGAAAGATGGCACAATCAATAAAGTAAACTATGAGAACAGTTACGTCTTATTGAAACATCATGAACTGCACCATTTGCTACTGGATGCGCTTCCATCCAAATAATGTTTTAGACCGTTTTTATGTAAGTCAGTCAAGTCTTAGCGACATTACAATTGCAGTTATCATCAGTTGTACATTGGGTAGTGGATTGAAGATATCTGCAACTACCAAAAACATAATGGTAAGCATGAAACATAGCAGCTGTTCCTTGAAAAAGCCACAGATATATGTTTTCTCCAAGTGCAAGGTTTTGCTTAGACACACATTTTACATTCTTAAAGTTGATTCCAATGTAATACTTTGAAACTTCTCATTTGGACAGAATTCTCTCTCAGAAGTCTTAAAAGTTCATCACACTTCCCAACACATTAAGTTATATTTGCACAGTTTATCTTTTTGGATATGTAGCTTCTTCAAGGTGAACTAGGAACATACTGTAGGATAGTAGATTGTGTCAGCAGTGTAACCAGAAGAAAAGTTTTTTGGGAGGTGGGTTTAACACTGCAAAAGTTTGGTACACATATTTTGAGGCATTGCACATTCATTAGACAATGAACTTTTCTCAACACCGATCCATTTGTTATCAGATTTACCACAATTGCTTGCATCATGCAAGCAGAGGTTTAAACTTGAACAGGATGCCCTACTTGAGTTCTGTTGTTAATACTTGTAGAGGAAATGGTCCTTAAGTAATGTAATTGTAAATGCACTCTCACCAGTGTACCACATATGACTTCCAAGCCTTCAGGGATGAAATTGTGGTAAATTCAAAATATCAACTGGGGATGAGCTTTGTGCTCATTAGGCTGATTAATTTATGGTGAATATTCTGGCTTAAAAGTGTTATTTCTCCCCCTCCCCAGACAACTCCTATTTCTTCCCTGTTTTGACTTACAGGGATATGTTAATGTGAGAGGATTGATTGAGCAGTTACCACAGGGTAGCCATTATTTTAAGCCGTTTTCATGTCAAGTCAATCTTTTTGGTACCAACTGATTTATTTATGTTCTAAATGCACTTTGAAATCGTTGAGCTATAAGTTTAGGGAAGCATATCTTTTCTATACTCGGTTTCCCAAATGGGATTTAGTTAACATGATAACTGTGTAACAACATCCTTCCTAAGCAGTAAGTAACACTTTTTTACCACATACTTGCCATGATGACCTGTATTTGCTGCAGTGGGAAACACTTCACATCACTTGCTCTACTAAAGATGTAAAGCAATAGGTATGGAAAAGTTTGCAACTAATTTGCAAATTGAAGCTAAAAGGGTCAGTTTAGAATAGTGGGAGACCCTAGTTGGCATAAAGTACCAGGAAAAATTAGTTAAGGGCTTTGATATAATTGTTTTCTAATGTAAAAAAGGAGAAGAAATACATAAAGACCTGGGAAGAAATACAAGGCTGTAACAAAAGGGCTATTCTTTTTTTCCTACAAAGCTTATTTCTTCCCTTCCCTCAGGGAAGCAGCACTGTTTGCCAGAATATACATCACTGCTATTAATGTATCAGTCTTGAGTGAAATCTAAATGTAAAATGTTGGGTGATGATATATGGAGAAGGAAACATGTGATTTTAGGAGAAAGTATTCCAACAGCAAAAATGTCAGTCTAGAATGTGAGAAGACTGCACAATGGAGAATTGATTGATGGGCACCAAGAGAGAGCAATTCAAAAAGAAGATGGCTATTGCTGAAAAGGATTGACTCGTTGTAGACCTGTAGACTGTAGAACTAGTTTGCTCTCTTACCAAGATTAGTGTAGCCATGTGAGATGTGTGAGATACCATTATCTAGAGCAGAGGTGCAGTTTGTATGTCAGGAAGTGACTGAGGCTACCTACTATTCTGTGATTTTGTAAAGAATGCTCTGGTTAGGAGTACAAAGGGAGTAATAATGCCAATTGAGTGGTAAAGTTGGTCATCTGCAGTCTTGAGAATCCAGATGCTGTGGGAGTAGTTCAGATAGCAGGAGAAGGCTTTTGTTAACTGAACTTTAAGCCTTTCCACATGAGCTGTGTAAGGCAGTGTTTTACAACTGCCAGTCCACAGACTGCTACCAGTCCATTATGACTTTCATAAAGGCCTGCAAGGAAACAGACTTTTACACCAATGTTTTGATTCCAGGGAACAAAATAGGTGCATTTAAGCATCAAACTCTCTGTGATGACCATGTGTGGAAGAGAATATCGAGATGTCTCCAAGTTTGCATGACACTTTGACTAGTGTTGATGTCAGCATGGGGAGATATTTGCTATCAAAACTCAGCAAAGCAGGGTGTTGTCTCATAAATTCAACCATTACTTCCCTGAAACTCTGTATTACCCAAGGAAGAAGCCTTATGATCAATAACCCATTGAAGAAAGACGTTGATTCATAAGAAGGAAACCATAAGGGTATTTCTTGTCAAGCCAATCCATAAATTAATGACAAAACACAATGGTCTTGCAATATGAATGTTAGACAATAATGAAAAGTGTATATGTCATAAATAGGTGACATAAGGGCATACTTGATCCAACTCTAGTGTTGCAATTTATCATTAAACATAGAGGCATAAACACTCTGCAGTAAAAAGAAGTAAGACAAATTCCAAACTATGGAAGCATTTATGAGAGCAAGAGAACAAAGGATAAAGTGAGAGGAGGCTAATGCATGTGACTGCTGATATTATGGCAACTCAGAGACCAGATTCTGTGATTTTTACTTAAAATTTTGGAGCACTGCTCCCTGCCTAGTGGTTAAGCCTTTGAGTATAATTTCCTATACGAGCACTCCACAAGGTTATATATATAAGTTGAATAAAATACAGCTCACAATTAACTCAATTTGAAATCATCTAATAAATAATGTCTCTTTTTATACAGTGTTACATTTCTACTCACAATCATTACTAAAATTCTAATTACTTATATAAAGTCGAATTTCTCAGATTCCCAACAGGTGCAAGTAAGTATTTGGTTGAAACCTGCCAATTGGAACATTCGTGAAATTTTATTTTGAATCTTTTGTGTGCAGATACCCTGAATATTTGGCACTCATCTTAAGTTCATTTTAGTTTCAAGTTCTCTTGGCAAAGTTGTAGTCATTCATCATTTGGCTCATTTTAGTGTTTCAGTTTAAATTAGTCAAGGTTTAAACCATTAGCATTGGGTAGACAATTTACATTATTGCTAAAAATAGTTTCATTTAAGAAGGCATGAATATCAGTGGCGGCTCATCCATATGTTCAGGTCATGCCTGGAACACCCAAAAATTTTCACCGATTTTTTTTGTGCCTGGCTCTATCGATTTTCCGCATAATCTCAATTTTCTTGTTAAATCGAATAAGCCTGTTTCTTCTCCAAATCCCTACTTTAAACACAGCATTTATTCCCTTCTGCCTTTTGTAGTACCCAGGGTGTTCCGGCACAACCTTTTTGTAGTAGAAACTCTTGTAAATTTTGAGTGGGCACGGATTTAAGGCTCATAAGCGACTGACTGAAGCCAAGGTGTTCCAAATCAGTTTGGCACCAAGCTAAGGTACAGGCAGGAAATCAATGTAACCCATGCAACGGATAGGCCAGTTCTTTACAAATCATGCAACAAAGCTA
>JAAAKL020010779.1:0-14118 GCA_010016065.2 Carybdea cf. marsupialis auct. non (Linnaeus, 1758) | reverse complement strand
AAGAAGACCTGAAGGTTTACTACATTAGACCTTGACCTTCTACATTTACTACGTAAGGAATACTAAAATCTTCAAACTGATTTTCTGTCTATCAAACAATAACAAGATTAGTCAAAGTGTGAAATGGCAATGAAAGATGCGTAATCGAGTTAAACTTTAATCACTTTGTAACTGCTATTTTTAAAGTGAAAAACTGAAATGAAACCTCTGCCGTAAGTGTGACTCATAAGATATTAACTTAAAAGTTGTCAAAAAGTATTGTTTTCTTAGCATATGATCTTCAAATGCTAATTCACTTTAGTTCGAGTATAGGTTAAGACTAAGGACAATTCTTTTTCGCTTAACCTTTAAACTGACGTGGATACACGACCCCTGTAAATTTTAAAGTAGACTTAAAATAGGTATGATATTATGCTGCTAAGCCAATTAGTCTGTTCTTCTCAACAAAAACCAGATAGTTAATACATATCATTGAAAACGACCTTGGGGCTTTGTTTCTTAGAAGTCATTGTCTATTTACATTATTGGTCTTTTTTCGAAACTGCGATACAGGAGGATGGAAGGAAGTATTCGCTGTTCTCTGGATTATTTTAAATCTTAGATTTTTATCGCTGTTGTTAGATATTTGGCGAACGTACTAATGAGTGAGAATGACCGACATTTACCCTAATGCAAGGCAATCATAAGGATTTCTGACAAATTTAACTTGAATAGGATATTTCTAAACTCAGAAGAGACAAGAAAAGTAAAGAGATCATAGGAAGTGAAACAAAAGTGGATGATATCATTTGGAAGACGGGGAGTATGAATGGCCAATGGACAGGACATGTTTCGAGGATGAGCAATGTCAAATTTGCCAAATCGATTACAGAATAGATACCCAGTGTTGAATGAGAGCGAATGGCTGATAAAAAGGTGGAGATGGTATTTAAGAGATAGAGGGCAGCAAGTGGATGTAAGTGGCACAAGTTTGAACATCATGGAAAGGAATGTGGAGGCTATAAGCCAGCAGTGGCATGACAGACTATAAATGAATGAGCAACTAAATGAATAAATAAATGCAACCCTTTCAGTAGTGTGTATTTCACTTTCAGAGGACGTCTTTTAAGGATAACAGTATCGTCAAGCTTGTAGTTAGAGGTGCTACGCAGTACCTTGTCTCTTCCAGTTATTTACGATTGGTACATACCTGTTGTAGAACAGAAACAGATGTCTGCTATCGTATGAAATGGGAGATTCTAGATATGCAATTTTCTTTACTAGTTCTAATGAATACTGGTCTTAAAATATCTTAATAGAATGCGGTTACCTTTAAATACTTAGTAAGAAACCGATTTTTTCTAAGAATTATAAAGTGAAGACTTCTTAGCTTTCAGTACAACAGTCTTTACGCTACTTCGTGCAGTTCTGTTCTTTACCATCAACAAATATTTTGAAAGTGAATTCTCTACAGGTGTTTCCTAGAATCAAATAGAGCCTGGTTTTTACCTTTTACCTTTGGAGACCAAGCTCCTTGTCGACAAAATAAGTTTATTTCTGTAGAACGTTTCGATTAACGGCTCACGTTGCATAAAGTGTGCCAATAAAATGTTATCTATTTTTATGCCATTGTGCCGGTGCTCAATTAGCCTATAGAATTACAGATAGTCAAACCTCTTCATCCCGATAGATTGTCTTACATTCACCCCTTTTGTGCTAGAAACACTCTTTTTAAATATAGATGATTACGTTACTAAATATCCTTGCATGCTTAAAGGTGTTGCCTTCACAAAATACACTGGGTGCTTACTCTATCTATCCAAAATCGCCACAGAATCATGGATGTTATGAACTGTTAACAAGTTTGCTATTGTCTTGCTATACACGGTAATATTCCCAAGTTATATGACATTAGAGTCCAGCCTCCATACAATGTTACAAGAAGAAGCTTTACTTGTGACTAGATGAGAACAATGGAATGCTGGAATGGAGCAGAGTCGAACTGACAAACTTATTTGAGTTTGAACTGTAAAGGGACGACTTGGAACTGTCAATAAGGTAAATCTCTAAAAACAATGGATCGAGCATCTTCCATCTCAAAGTGAAGTCAGTCGCTGGACGCCATTTCAGTCCCTATCAAACAAAGCTTATAAACAATGTTACTTAATATGGTGCACCTTCCCGCGCTATTTTAAAGAAAGGGGGGCAGTACTCGTGACTATACTTTTTCGCTGTTGGAAACAATGGGAAGCTCGATCCAGTCTTCAAAAGGCTTAAGTGTCTACCAAAGTTAAAGCATTTTCAATGTTAAGATGACATTACACTAAAACTCTTGTAAAGTTTGTTGGAATATACCCAAAGTATTTTGTTTCATATAATATCCTTCTCAAATTTAAAACATTCATCAGCTTTCACTTCACATAGGACAAGACAAGACAACATAGGAGAACATCAAGCAGCTTACAGTCTGCGAGGGTCATACGGTGTCTTTTGCCCTGATGAAATCAGCCACTTCTCATTTTTCGATCATACGTTCCTCTTATAATTTATGTCCATCCAAATTCGAACAATCAGACAGTAGAGATGAAAACAATATCAGTCAGGATTCACTTAGCAACAATCATAAACAAGACATTCGATCGATAGGAATGTGTGTTTCCTTTGATTCATTTTCATTTTTATTCTATTTACGTTCATTTTGGTTTTTAATAAGTGCTAAAACGTACCGTTCTTGCTAATAAATTTGGTGATAAATTGTATTACTACTGCAATACTTGCACCTTTCTTGTTTCATCGTGTATACTTTCCTGGAAGTGCACCGAGGAAATATTTCAGAAGAATGCCATGATCACAAAGACGAAGAAACCATGACCATCTTTCTGTAATTCTAAACTTCTAACAACAAACCAATTCTCGAACCAAAACTCTTAATATTGACAAGGGTCAAATTTGCTGGGAGTCTATTTCCTTAATGAGCTTGCGAATCTTCGCCGAAGTGAATGCATAGGAGAGATAAAACTTTCATCACGAGGAAAATGTACGCTTGCAGTCCTAAAGTTCTTCTATTAACTATGAATTAACATTCCTTAGTTACAATTGGGAATGGGTGCTGCCGATGTGAGAATTAGGAGTTAGCTCCCCAAGGTTATATAATCGCACGGTGATTCCAGAATTTACTGAAAATATTGAGAGCTGCAGAGTCCCTTTGTGTTTAAAACCTGACCTTCTACAATTAACTCCAGTTTCTTTAAGCGTTCGATACCAGTACTCATTAGCTGCTAGCCATAGGTTTATGTAGTCATTGCCCTATACCTATTTTTTTATGAAAAATAAAATCAAATGTACTCACGTTGCAAGGAACATATACTAATGCTGGAACTTGGTATGATTTTTCCTCTTGAATAGTTATTCTTACCCAAGTTAATTGCAAAGGTTCTAATTTCACTGCTGCCTATGACGGTGATGACCTCCTCATCTTCATTATTTACCTTTGATTTTATCTGCTATGAACTGCTTGAAGTGGTTATGCTAATTCTTCAGGCTTTGCACATATGCTCTTACCCGTTGAGGTTTCTCTCTTTCCTTGCTTCTCAACTGGGATTCCATTTAATATTCTCGGGCTTTCGCGATGCCTTTTCGTGGCCTACTTACTTTGCACCTCTTTATTCCCCATAGAATCTACATAATCTGCTTACACCGATACGTTCTGCATTTAAAGTTTGACCGCGTTGGTTCTGATCAGGCCTTTTGGTATTCAAAAGTGCTCTTTGCCTTTTTTTTTTTTGGACTTTATGACTCTTTTGCACAGCGAACTGTGTAGACCTATATGTAGTCCTGCTCAGTTACAGGGTTGTTTCTCAACAGAGCCATTGTCCTAATCCTTGTCTCTATCTTTGGGATTATTACTAATACTGATATACGTCTTGGAAACTTATACACCCTTCACCGAATCTGACGAAATTGTATTGACCAGTGTGTAATTCTACGTGAGTTCATAATTTGGCATGCCCGATTTCATAATTTACTATCTTTCTTCCTTAACTTAATATTTGTAATTGGTGTGTTACATTCAATCGCCAGATCAGGAAGGATGTTCCCTTTCTTTCCATTAGGAGGTGAATTGTTTATCTTTTCCATGTACGTATGCATGTGAGTCCCTCATCACAATCAGCAAATTGTGTTTATTTTACTTCCTTTATGGCATCAGCAAAGTCTTAATACTATTCAACTGTGTCATCCGTATATTCCTAGGGGCTGCATTCCACACATAATATTACTGCAGGACTGTCATTAAATTTGCTGCTACGACACTATTGTGTGGCATCAACGAATGCACTCTACACTGATTTGTTGATACTCATAAACGACATTCCACGATCACTATGCAATCAATGTTTGTTTGTTTGTTTGTAGCCTATTATTTCGTTTTTCCGTTCAATATACAACATCTTCCGATTAAATACGTCAATGAGTATGCACGTGAATCGATTTAAAATTCCTATTAGCCTTGCTAGTTCCATCAGCTCGTGTTTCGATTACTTTATCTTGCATTAAGCAAAATTATAGGATTCTTATGTTTAAGACAGTCAGGACATTATTGCTATTCTCGGGTATGAGGTAGAGCTACGTACATCTTTTTAGTCAATAATACCTCTTTCCAGATGTGTACAGCCATGAATATATCATTTGTTTGATGCTGGCTTTGCTCTGTAGGGACGTTAACCTAGTGCTTTCATTATTTGCCTTCTTGTTATCTTTTAATTGCCAATACTTGCCAAGGGGAAGCCACCCCAAGTACTGTTGCAGCTCTTTTCTATTGTAGATTTATCAACCAAGCTGAGATAGTTAGGAACCCAGCAAATTTGTGTTTCGTACTCCTATATAACCTGCTAACCAAGGCTGAAAGCTCCACAAGCTCTGAATTAGAGCATTTGATAGGCAAGAGTAACCAATCTTATATTGATGCCTTCAGAAATATTAGGAACGACACGTTACGTCAGTGAGGAGCATGCGTAGGGAATATGATAAAATGACATTGGCATCTTGGAGACATTCAAGAAAGTTGAGATCGCTCTTCTCTCAGCTCTGACAGACAATCTTTGTTCGTATTATAGATTCCTAACCAAATAGTAGCTTTCTGAATGAAAGGATTACAGAGAAAGTGTAGTTGATTCCTTAAGCTTTTGTTTCTTTGCGATACACAACTGTAATGTCTTGTATATCCTTGATACCTTACCTCTCACACGTACCGTTTGGCTAGTAAGAGTCATATGATGCATTTTCATTAACTACCTCTGTTTACCTTATACTGAATACTTCAAAAGCCTTATTTCAAGATTTCTTCAAGACAAACTTAAACTGGTTCTTCCATTGGTAATTGGGCACTAAAATATCTGGATACAAATTGTCTGGTTGCCGCTGCTGTTTCTGAAGCTGTTAGGCAATAAATTAAGATATTTTTCCGCGTTATTTCTGAGAATCGATTTCTGTTAACCTTTCATAAGCCTATCTTTGTTTCTCAGTGGAAACTGCCTCTCTCTAAATGGTCCTTATTGCTACCCCTAAAACAAAGGTGTATCCATACTTTCTTACGCATGTGTTACCCCCTACGTTCTATGCAGATTTCCTATTTATAGTTTGCTCGCTATGATTTTGTAGTCTTTATTTCCTTTGGTCTGTTTAATTTGGTATTGAATACTACTTGAAACACGATCTTTGAATATCACATAAACTATATGTATGCCCCCCCTTCTACAAATACAGATAGGTCGCGCCATAAAATTCTAACAATTACTTCATGAAACGAAGTAAGGGTATAGCACCTTTCAAAAACAACAAAACCTATAATTACAGGAAGATTTGAATACATAGTTTTTTCCTTTCTTCTCCTTTATTCGTCTCCTTTGTCTCCCATTATTTTTTTCTTTAACTTCTCCTGGTTCATTCCAAAGATAATATTTGTTTTTGCATGAAATTATCACCTACTTCGGTACAGAGTTGGTTGGGGAGTGTTCTGTGATTATCTTGCTATAGCTTTTCTTTCATGTGACATCTTCATTGTCTCCGGTTTTGCTCAACGTGTCTCTTTTCTTTTACCGTCTCCTTGATAGCTAGTAAACAGATTTACCCTGTCTTCATATCATGTTTCTATCCAAATTCATTTGCCTTTGCTTAAGCTGAGTCATCAGTACAATAGAGTCCTCCATTTATTAAGCAAACAGCTTTTTATCATGAAAGGAAAGTCTGCTCTTGATTCTCAGAAAGTTTGTTGATGGTACAGAGCGATGGTACAGGCACGAAGCAGGGAGACTGCAGCTCTTGCCTAAAAACCCAGACTGTGCGGAAATGTATACGAATGACCGCTTTCGTATAATAGGTAAAGCTAGGTCTGCTTTTCACTTCACCGTTCTAGAATCCGTCCACATCAAAGCAAGAAAACCTTTGCTTTGTATGTAAAAAGAATTTGTCTTTTCGTTGGGCCTTTCCGGTTAACCATTCAGTTCCACGAACACTGATTGGTCACAACAACAACAATCTGACAGCGAGAGTAGTGAACGGCTATTTTGAAAACACAGTTGGGTATAAGATTCACTAATTCCCTTTTCAGTGTCATATTCTGACGATAAGGAGTGTCAGACGAAAAATGGTTTTATGTATTATAATGAATTTGCTACTTTGGTAATATGAAGGCAGAATTTTCATCATTTAGGCTATGTTTTTAACTACGTCCAGTAAGAGAGACTGAAGAGTTCTCAGAAACTAAATTTAGAGCCCAGATTAAAAATAGGGGACGTGCACTGTTTTCTAAATTGACCCATTCTGTCCTAGCGGCTATTTTTCAGGCAGACGCATAGGGATAAATTGCCACTACCTAGACAGTAAATTAAATCTTTATGGAAGCTATAGATCACTTTGGCTAATTGGACTTCATCTCTTCCTCCTTCCAATATCTATAAATTTTATCTTGGTGTGGCATGTACATACCAAATACTTCCCCATGTCGTCAATACTGTCACCTTGACCTTGTAGGTACCAATCAATATCCGTCCTTGCACAAGAAAAGAAGATAATTGCGTGGTCTGTATTAAGAACACTGGAAGCTTTACTATATCCTCTATAGCAATCTTAGCTACCATTCTAGAAAGAAATAAACATTTCTGGTTCCAAATCCAATCCAATTGCCAACGTCATGTTAGTCAGGGCCTCTTTTTTAACAAAAACCCCCCCAAGCCATTGAAATGCACAATCTTCAGTTCAGGCTCAACTCAATGGGTAGATTGTGAAACCTTTTATTAGTTGTTTCACTGTACCCAATTTGAAAACCATGCTAGACTTTGTAACGAAAGTCATTCAGAATGGTAGCAATATAAAGCGATAATTATCTCGCTACAATTTTGCAATTTGTCAGCAGCATCAACAATTATTTTCTAATGCAGCAAAACAATACAAAATTTTATTTCGTAAACAAGGGAACCCCTTGAGGCCTATATTCTAACTTCATGCTCATTTCCCTTTAATAGCATGCATGCAATGACATGCTTACTCTGCTGTGCGAAACAGAAGGAACGGCATCCTAGTTCGAAAGTCAGCGATAACGCCCTCCCACAAGGGATGAAATCGAGGACGGTAAGATAAAAATATTTCAAGGATAACATGAGTCTGCAAACGAGTTTGGGGTGAGGTTTAGTATCTGTGAAACAAAAACAACGAGGAATCATCAGTGCCCTTTTCCCACCTTCTATTAGTCATTTTAAGCAATGGAATTGAAACAGACTTACGAGAGTTCTACTGGTGAAAATAATTTACTTTTTTCTCATCACATGTGATTTTCTTGGCTTTTGTGACTCTACAGCTACTCTGCTAACACGCACGTCTTTGGTTTGTGCTACAACTATCTATCTAACTATCAGCCTGCAAATATAACTTTGCCTAAAGCAGATGGTTCACGGCAAATGACTTCCATCAAATGACGAAACGAATAATTAGACCTGAAAACTTATTTTTCCGCTTTTTAATTTTTTCCCCACCATGAGACAGAGCTGCAGGGAAAACAAAAAATAAAGTCATCAAACCCAAAGAAGCTGATTTATCATCTTGACAATACGTTGTATTAAAGGGTGATCAGGACTGCTCTCTACGATGTTGTATCTCATCGTTTCCTTTTTCTTCCTCTATATTCAATTAACTTTCCTTCCTCATACAACTACGTCACTTTTCTCATAAAGCTTGCATCTTATCAACAAGAATAAATAAATTTTGTTATCAATATCTAAGTTGGAGACAACGCCCGTTAAATATACTCTCTCCCCAGGACATTGCTCACTCAGGCTGAGCAATAGGCTACGCTCGAGATCGAGTATGCCACAAAACAAAAATACATTTAAGTTTAAACACAACAGTCCTTATTCATGAAGTCTGAAGGTTGGACTTAAATGTTTTACAGTATGCAGGCATTTTATTGTATAGTTACCTGGCAAGACAATATTTTTACAAGATCGGATTGAAGTTGTGCTGATTTTCTTAACGTAAGTAGAGACTCTTCAAGTAATTTTGTGCCCATTTTTTGTTTGTTTAGATGGTCTCAACACAACGAAATGAGCAGTCTCTCCGACAATCCTTACAATGACAACTGTACAAAACCACATACTTTCCTGCATCAACAAGTGTTGCCTTACATGCACGAGCAAAATCTAAAACTTTGGTTTGAAATAATAACTGTAGTCGTGATGTCTATGTATTATCAGGTATATGTCGAAGGAGATCGAACACGACCCCACAGCTGCATCGAAATCAGGAGTGGTGACTGACTCAGTCAAACCACTATAGTTACAAGTACTAACAGGCATCGGAACAATTTTACCCTAGCATCAATCTCTCCTCCATGTCATCAATGCTGATTAAATATTTCATACTTCTGCTACATCGGTGGCGTAACCACCCCAAAAAATTGAGGGTGAGGGGAGGTGCGATGACCGAAAGGTTTAGCTTACATAATGTCACGTGAATACTGAAAAGCAAAACTAAGAATAGAGACATGGTACAAGTAATTAAGTGGCCTGAGAACGCCTACCTCACGGTTGTATCAATTATAAAAATCGTAGAAACGTCATTAGCAAAAGAGCACAGTTCCCTGCCTTGAATCGTGTTAGGGAAGAAACTTCTCGTTGTCTTACAGTTGTTGTTTCGATGATAAATATCAACAATAGGTCAAAGGTGACAGAGGTTGGAACACTTGTTTATTTAGGTCCATCATTACGTTTTGTCATTACCGGTTGCTATACCTTCTTATGTTGCACTCTGATTGATAGGACATTTATTATTCGTAGCTCAGAACTTGAATAACAGATTTAAACTATTGTTATAATCTCTAGTTCTCCATTTTATTAATGCATGTGTCGAATAGTTGTATTACGTAAACAGTTGCCTTATTTTGAATGAGTTTGACATTATTCTACATCCGTTCGACTATTTAATGCTCCTTGCCATACTCAGCGACGGCTTCCTACAAATTGGTGTCATCATGAGTCTACGGAAGGGTTTGCTTTTGCTCCTTCTCCTCGTACGAGACTGAAAACCACTCTTCTCATGCTTAAATCTTTAAAAGGTATAGGAGGTAAGGAGTATCATAAGCAAATGTTAAGGAGGGCCTAAAGATCATTGAAAACTTTACAAAAGTTATGAAAATGGTCTACTCCTGGGAATCTCTTGGCTTTCACAGACGAGCTGGTTTAATGGTCGATCCTAGCGGTTGTGAGATGGCCAGTTATTTGTGTAGCATTGGTATGGATGTATTCCAGAGGTTAAAAAGTTTTGAATTACGACGCATAAACAAGAAGAGATTACGCTGGGATATAACCTTAATCTAAAGATCATATGTTATTATCCGTACAAAGGACCTGCTTAGTCTAACAAGAGCGGACAAGATTGGGCAAGACGTCAAGGCTTTCGTGACTTAAGAGTGACCTATTTACCGCAACACTAGATAGGTCAAAAGTCAAGGCGTATGTACAGCACATAAAAGATCATAGATTTAAGTAAACTCGCAATCCTTAAAATTCTGCTACATACACATAAAATGTCTTATGGTATTTTAAGACACAATAAACGTCATAAGAAACCGAATGATATATGTTGTGAGTAGATCACATGAAAATTAATCAAAATCTCCATTTGATAACTTGTATGTTTTTAGATACTTGATTATCAATAAAGCTAAATGGCTGAATTTATTTGCACAGCTGTCTAGCCACCACTATGTTTGCGATCATTTCAAGCAGCGGTTCCCTTTGTTTCTGTGTGTCTGTACATGAATTAAACTGCCATATAAATCCATACCAAGCATAAACAGAGAGTTCAAAAGAGCAGAAAGAGTAATTTCTGCTTCGTATCCTTGACCGCTAAATTTGATTAACATTTAACCCTTTGTGAAATTTAGTCAATTCAAATTTTGATTTGCAAAAGATTTTAAAAACTTAGTGAATTTAATAAATAACAAATTAAACATTCAAATTTTGAAAGACAACACAGAATCCTTAATTATGTATTGTACCTCGATTGAAAGCTACTAAAAGCCCTGGTTGAGCTTTATTGTCATCAAGGAACGTCCGTGCAAAATATTTCTCTAAATACCAAAAATTTGATTAACTGCTGACAATTTTTTGTGAAGTTTACAGATACGAAGATAGCTAAGTATATAATTGTATCTAATGAGAAAGCATATCAAATCATGCTATTGGTTATTTAACAAGAAGGTGGTTTCTTTTCACCTTTCACCTGAGATTGATTAATATTTTAATTAGTGGATACCAGTCTTCGGTAAAATGGGCATGGGAATTTCCTACGAATTTGGAGGATTTCTTTATAGATGACGAAACGTCGAAAACTTCGAAACTGTGAAAGACAAGAATGTGGCTGTAAAAAGTACTGCACGTAGAAAAATAATATTTATGGTCAAATTCACTGATTACATACAATTTTAGCATTCTTTTTATTGAATAGAGAAACCATCTTGAAAATCAGGGTCTTACAAGATGAATTTAAAAGGGCACTTTGTTTATCACAGCAAAAGTCACCACGAACATAGGTTGCTGAATTCACTGATCTCTAAAAAGGCTGGATCGAATATCTCCCGTCTCAAAGTCGAGTTCAATCGTTGAACGCCAATTTAATAACCCATCAAAGAAGCTTATAAACAATGTTACATAACACCGCGGACCTTCCTGCGTTATTTTAACGTCTGGGAGCTAGTACTCGTTACCACGCTTTTCGCTGTTGGAAACAATGGGAAGCTCGATCCAGTCTCTTTTAGAGATTAAGGGTTGAATTGCAAAGTTTGGAATACATTTAACAACCACAATATCAGGAAGATTTATTTGGTGCCATTTGATCTTTACTGGGTCTAATAATTCAAGATGTATCTCCAAACTCAGGTTTTTTTAAAAACAACACAAAACTCTCACAAGTGCCCTAGTGACTTCATCCCACAGACAAACTGAAATTAAGGAAGTATGCTATTTTGACAGTCTCTTATACTTGTACATGCTATACTATCATCATAATCCTATCAGGGAAGAAACTTCATTAGATTATGATCATGATTAAAGTCTCTAAAATATTCAAGTAACAGAAAAAAATTCCTTCCGGAGAGGCGATGAAGACACTGACAAGTAAAAACAGAAAACAAGCCAATACAAATTATAACGTGTCCTTTATCAACAGACTTCGCAAGGTCTATTTGAAATAATAAAAGCAGAAGCGAGCCCATACTTCATCAATACTTTCATTGGAGTTTACTGGGCTGTAGTTCACGTTTGATTCATACTTCCTACTGTAAGCGCTTGTGGTTCATGGCAATACCTCCAATAGACCTTATGCAGTCTGTTTTATACGAAACATTGTCAATTTGATTTGATTTTATTAAATATATTTTCCAATGTCAATAACGTTTAACATGGATCACTGTTGGTGTAGTAGCCTTTCTTCCGGTGCTTCGTCGTACAGTTGAATGCAAAGAGACGCTAATGTTTATTACTTGATTAAGGCCTGTTTGGACCAAGTTGCTAAGACAGGTAACGCCCTCCAAACGGTATGGGCATATATTTAATCATGGGTCCTTGAGTTAGATATTTGCTTAAAGCCCTAGGAAAACATACGTGTAGCTATTGAAAGCTATGACTTTCTGCCTTCCTACCCTATGTATAGTTTGCTGCCAGATTCAATTCTCTGGTCAATTGTCGCTGTGAAAGTAGGGAAAATGGCAACTTTCGAAACCTATCCACTTCCAAATCAACCTATTTTTAATTTGATACAATGAAATTCAAGTCTGTCCATATAGGAAGAAACTCTATATACATTATAAAGCGGTATATTAATCCTTGTACAGTATCCAGACTATTGAAAGTTGTGCAATAATGGCCTTTAACGTATTAGACGATCTGCATAGAGACGGTTCCGATTTAAGATGGACAGTAGCACGATACCTGACTGTTAACAAGGGTGTTGAAGTGCCCCAAAAGAGGAGTTAAGAACATATCGTTCACACCAACCTATACTAAGTGCGTCAAACTACCATTTACAATAGCGTTTCATATTAGCAAAACCTTCCTCCCTGTCTTGTGGCCATTTTCTTGTTCTGGCATAACGATCGAGACAAAAACTGGTTCCCTAAAGTCAAACGCCGCATTCAGAAAGTCATTATTGGAACATGTATTTAATCAGCCCTGCTTTTCTATCGAGTGCAAAGCGTAAATGTATGAAGAATATGTTGTTTTTACTACCTCCATTATCATCGAAACAACCTCAGGATACATTGTTTAACAATTATGGTGGATGCACGTTTATCAAGCCATTGATGCTACCATTAATACAAAATATGGACATTTACTATTCAGCTAATCCTATTTTAAGGGATGATAGGACTCAAACATCAATAACAAGGTAAAAGTAGTATCGTTTATAACCAGGGAGCAGGTTCTCCATTAATTTGACTTTCTATGTTTTCCTAGGTTTGCTGTGCCCCTCCCTTTTTTCCTGATGGTGACCCCACTATCAACAAAGGGTGGTAAATAGGTAGACAACATGTTTTTTAAACAGATGTTTCGTAGCTCAATTCTTATCATGCCCAAAAGGTGTCCGTGGTCACCTGCTCTGTTACCCAACTATTGATGAGGTCAGTTTTTTCTGATCTTTGTAAACCCTAAAGTGTAGTCGTAGCTGGCATAAACAACAGCAGAATTACTTGCCGTAAGGATACCAAGTTCTTTTGCAGGGAAAATGTTTTCATTTAAAGTAAGACTCGTGTGGATCAAAATTTGTTATCGAATTTCAACCAAGATATTTTACAGTGGAATCTTCCATGTACATAAATACAACAACATATTTGCTAATACGTAAAAAATGCTAATTATCTAAAAAATTACCCTCCTACAGATTTTCACTTTCCTGAAATGATTATGACGAAGAGTTCAAAAATTGGTACTATCTTAGAAAATTTGTTTGGATAAAGGTATAAACTTGTACTTGTCTGATTTCAAGGAAAATTCTAGCTTCTTCATTTATTTAAAAGTGAAATCAAAGTTATACCCGTTCTTTCTTCTTTTTAACTCAATCAGCCATGCAAGAAAAAAAGCTGAATTGGTATGGCCGTGTGATGAGATGAGAGGAGGACTATGTTGGAAGAAGAGTGATGGCAATGGATATTCCAGGACAAAGAAGAAGAGGACGACCTACATTAAGATGGAAAGGCAGACTAAAAGAAGATATGCTGGAGAAGAATCTTAGTGAACAACAAGTAAGAGAAAGTGAGGAATGGTGAGACTAGCAAGGAACAGTGACCCCTTATAAAGATGAGGAAAAAAACTGAAGAAGAGGAAGCAAAAGAAGAAGAAGAAGAAGAGGAAGCAAAAGAAGAAGAAGAAGAAGCAGCAGAAGGAGAAGCAGAAGAAGAAGCAGCAGAAGAAGCAGAAGGAGAAGCAGAAGAAGAAGCAGAAGAAGAAGCAGAAGCAGAAGAAGAAGCAGAAGAAGAAGCAGAAGAAGAAGCAGAAGCAGAAGCAGAAGAAGAAGCAGAAGAAGAAGCAGAAGAAGAAGCAGAAAAAGAAGCAGAAGAAGAAGCAGAAGAAGAAGCAGAAGAAGAAACAGAAG
>JAAAKL020010778.1:0-14118 GCA_010016065.2 Carybdea cf. marsupialis auct. non (Linnaeus, 1758) | reverse complement strand
TTAAGGAGACTAGAGAAGAGGATTCTAAGTGAAACGCTGGAACTAGGGAGTAGATTTCTGCTGGATGTGAGGGTTATGTGGGCAGTTGAGAAACTTGAGAACAATGCTTTGTACCCTTGTCTACAGTATGATGTATAGGGAGATAAAGAGATGTGTAGGGAGGTAAAGAAATTTATATGGATAGACTATAATTTAAAGTGACACAAAGACAAGTTTGCCCTATCGGAGAAAATAACCGTGGGCTATCAGAGATATTTGCACCAGAACGTGGGAAGAAGCGGATTGGTTGTTGTCCGCCATCAAAAAATGGGAGACGTTTGCGTCATACCAGTCCTACACAGGACCCATGTGCGTCGGAGAATCAGTAGGGCAAGTGATACAGAGTGACTCATGCCGAGATTATATTGGTCTGGGATCCGAATCCTTGTGGAAAAATTTTCACTTTCTCTTTTTTGTTTTCTGCAACTCATCATTAAACCTTCTTCTTCCTTTCCTCGATGTTGCCCTTAACCATAGGCGTAGATTCTGTGGGGGACGGGGGGGCTCGTCCTCCTCACTTTTCAGGATGGGGAGACAATAGCTGCTTCATCCCCGACGTCCATCTCCACGTTTAATCCTTTTGTCCCACCCCCCTCACATTCTTACATTCTACGCCTATGCCCTTGAAAATGCCCTTGATCATCTTTGTATTAGACTTGCTAAGAACCATATTTTCCTGTGGGATGCCATGGTGATAAGAAATATCACAACTTTCTCGCTACTTTCGCTTCATTGCAAACCGTTGTAATGGTTGTAGATCTCTAGCTTCGGACCTGATACCTTTTGTTTCATCTCAAAGCAAAAATCGATTTGTTTACTTCTTCACAAAGGAAACGTGTGCCTGCACGTAAACGGTAGAAAATCAGAAGTTCTATGTAAACATAGCAGCGTGCGATCAGGAACATGGAAGATGCATTTCATTCCTGAAAATATCTAGAGAAGTCTTCAAAAACATGATACTGGTATCCGAAGATTGATGTTTGATTACAAGTATGTACATTATGACCATGTGATGTAGAAACGTCACACATGCAGTATCAAGACTTCTGTTAGACAATAGACCAATCAAAACAGCCTGTTGTAAAATCTCGGAACTAGAAATACAACATATCAGCGGTGGCGAAACAATTTTGAAAGAGTGGACCAATATGTTATGATTATTCCAAGGGTTGGTGGAGTCAAGTAAACCAGTTAATCAAGTCACGCACACCATGTTGGTACGATAGATGCATGATGTTGTCATAAAAAGTAGTTACCGTAAATGCTCGATTAAACGCCCCCTCTCAAATAAGCGCCCCTCGCGAATAAGCGCCTCGGGGCGCCTAACACATGGAAAGTTCCGAAAACCCCTTCAGCTATTCATCTAACGCTGAAATCACTGATTGGGATGTCGAGGAGGCAATGAACGTAGAACTTATTTTGGAAGAGGATAACGAAGAAGATGACGATGTAGACATTGAAACATAAGCATATTTGATGCAACATTTATTTTGTTAAATTTTTTTCTTCAGCGCTAAAGTTTCAGGTTTTTAATAAGCGCCCCTCTCGATTTAGCGCCCCCTGTTAAAGTTGATTTTATAAATAAGCGGTCCGGGGCTAAATCGAGCATTTACGGTAGATATAAATGTACAAGTGAACAGGACTGTGCTAAATGCAAAAGAAATCTATCTTAGATACAATTCATAGCAAAGATAAAGCACCAACAGACATAAATGAAAAGAAACCAGGAATTCAGATTAGGATACTAGTGTTAAAATGCATATAGATGTGGTGTTAACAATATAGATGTGATGTCAACAATATAGATGTGGTGTTAATAATATAGATGTGGTGTTAACAATATAGATGTCGTGTTAACAATATAGATGTGGTGTTAATAATATAGATGTGGTGTTAACAATATAGATGTGGTGTTAACAATATAGATGTGGTGTTAACAATATAGATGTGGTGTCAACAATATTGATGTAGTGTTAATAATATAAATGTGGTGTTAACAATATAGATGTGGTGTTAACAATATAGATGTGGTGTTAACAATAAAGATGTGGTTTAACAATATAGATGTGGTTTAACAATAAAGATGTGATTCAACAATATAGATGTGGTTTAACAATAAAGATGTGGTTTAACAATATAGATGTGGTTTAGCAATAAAGATGTGATTCAACAATATAGATGTGGTGTTAACAATATAGATGTGGTTTAACAATATAGATGTGATGTTTACAATATAGTATTAAAAGCTGATGAACGTTTACATAAACATTTTCATATAAAAATGCTGAAATAGGACATTTTCCAAAAG
This sequence comes from Carybdea cf. marsupialis auct. non (Linnaeus, 1758), assembly GCA_010016065.2. Classification (NCBI taxonomy): domain Eukaryota; kingdom Metazoa; phylum Cnidaria; class Cubozoa; order Carybdeida; family Carybdeidae; genus Carybdea; species Carybdea cf. marsupialis auct. non (Linnaeus, 1758). Next base: position 11,771 of record JAAAKL020010778.1, on the reverse strand, counting down.
GTTTTGTTGAAACTAAATGATGTGTTTAGCTTCGATAAGGCGCCAGTTCTCCCGAACTGGTTTAAGCGCATTTAGAGCTTTCTGATGAAAAAGACACCATCTTCATTTCCTTCAATCTGTCCTAAATATTCAAAACGGACACTGTGAGACCAGCAATCACAAGTAATTCATCGTTCTATCTAACTATTTACAGAGTGTGCATACATATATATAAAAACAGTTTGCCGTGTGATAATAAGAATTAAACCAATCGGGTTTTGAGACGTTTACAAATCCAGCAAGAGCTGACCATCCTATGATGGCACGATTCTACTCACAAAAATTTGTGATCATATGATTACGACCATTAGGCCATTATGAACCTACACACAAACGATATCGCACGATGAGTTACTAATCATATGACAGCCTCGCAATTACATTGACGCTCAGTCCCCCTCCCCCGACAATCCTCTCCTGGTACCCCACCACACTTTACCCCACCGCATGCCTATGGGGGTCTCATGAGTGAACCTTTCCGCGCTGTTTTAAGTACTGGTGACTAGCACTCGAGCCTACACTTTTTTTCGCAGTTGAAAACAGTTGGATTGCTCGATCCAATCTTGATTAGAGATCTGTGGTATGAAGGAATCAAGAAGAATCCTTGTTGGCAGTCCCAGGGTCCTTTCCTAGTAAGATCATCAGAATGTGCCATGCCGTACCCGTCTTCTTCTTCTCATGTGACTGATTTGCTCTTTGCCTCATCGCAGTAACGGCTGCATATGAGAACAGCAAAGTTGTAGTACAATTTCGATAAGATCAACACTACCAAGAGATGGCAACGAGGATGACTGGAGTCAACCCACTGATCTCAAAAATAGACTGGATCGAGCTTCCCATTGCTTCCAACAGCAAAAAAAAAGTGTAGCCACGAGTACTGGCCCCCTTAGTTAAAATAGCGCGGGTAAGTCCGCCATGTTGCGTAACATTGTTTATTAGCTTTGTTTGATGGGGACAGAAATGGCGTCCAACGAATGACCTCACTTTCAGACGGAAGATGTTCGATCCAGTGTTTTTTAGAGATCAGTGAGTACACCCTACTTCCCTGTTAGAGTCTTCTCTAAAGCTTTATGCACAGATGCAGCTGAACTAGTTGTTATTGAGGAGTGTACTCTTCCTTCACCAAACAGATGCTGGTGGTGTTACGCATATACAAATTGTAGACCAGGGAGCCAGTGGCTGCTTTGGGCTTATACGAGGTGATGATATGAGACAAGAAGGCTGAACGATAGCAGGGAGATCGAGTTTGAAACGAAAACAAATAGTCAGTCAAGAACACTGATCACTAAAAAAGACTGGATCGAGCTTCCCATTGGTTCCAACAGCAAAAAAAAGTGTAATCAAGAGTAGTGAGCCCCGTTAGTTAAAATAGTGCGGGAAGGTTCGCCATGTTGCGTAACATTGTTTATTAGCTTTGTTTGATGGGGAATGAAAATGCGTCCAACGAATGACCTCACTTTGAAACGGAAGATGAAGATGAAGTGTGTTTAGAGATCAGTGGCCAAGAAGCAGTGGCTTTACACCAATGAAAGGAAACGGTGCGCAAGAAAATAGCCATTGAGTTTGAGCTCCAATTTCCACGTGCTAACATGCGCATCACCCGCCCAAGCTATGAATTTTGATGCCTTCCAAACTAAACAGGTATATAGCAAATGCAAACATCTGGAATCCCGTAGCATGTATAGAAAGGAGCGCAACTGTTAGAAGGCAGATGGTCCTAGTTTACCTCAATGGTGCTCGTGATATGAAATACCTCCTTAGTGTTCGTCCGACCTCCTTTCACTGGAGTTGAATCATACTTACCCTCTACCCTTACTATGTATATTCTATTTGAAAAGGTGCAGCGTGCTCCACCCAAAAGCAATAAAATAACGGTTTCATGTCGCTGGTGACTCTGAGCATGTTACTTAGATAGGCCTAAAATCTCATGAGGTTCCTCCCCTGCAAATCATACGTAAAATGTGAAATTGGATCCCATCTCCCTGTTCCTGCTTCGGAGAAGCAAGCAATATGAGATCGCGCGCATGCGTGAGAAGTCACTTAGCACGAAGAGTTGAGAAGAAGCTGTACACGGAAAAAGGGAAGTATCCTCTACGTATATTTTTCTAACTTACCCTTCATACGGTAAGTATTCGGTTAATTTTCGGTTAATTCCTTCATAGCCAAATCTAAATACAGTAGCACTTTGGGTCTGTTGAAATAAACCTTATAAAAGACTCATGGTCTCCTATCTTCCTGCTTACAAGGGTGTTATAAGGTACAGTTATAAAGTATATTAAAGTAAATAGAGACTTCCTATTACAGGCAAAGGTTACCTTTCGACAAAACGGTGCTCAGTCTCTCCTCGTTATCCCTTATAACTTCTGCTACTCAGTGCACGGGTCTTAATAGCTACCTGCAATTGCACAAGCTGCTTCCATCTACATCCTCTGCACTTTCATATAATGAAATGGACTCATCTGTTCTTACAAAGATAGACTAAATTTCATTGACGTCGTATAGCGCTGAGCAGAGTGCGAGTCCTATTCGAAATTTAGTTCATGGATGCCGTACATATTAAACAGTGGTACACTATGTAGCGTGTGGCCGTGTGGTTGTGTGGTCTAAGAGCTTGCTTTAAAAACCAACGACCTGGGTTCCACCCCAGCGTTGTGAAGCCTTGACAACTCCTCTTTACCATAGTCACGGGACCAACCCAGTCCATGTGAGGGAAATTGGGGAGACGGAAACTCAAGAAGCCCGTCGGATGGATTGTACTTGTGTTTGGACAGACCAGCCTTGTCACATATGTGTGTCACGCTGAACATGCTTGAAGAACACGTGAGGGGTACAAGTGGCTGTGATCTACTCAGCCACTTTCACCTTTATTCACTGAGTAGGTTACTCAGCTGATCGAACAAGTGAGCCCTCATACGTCGATACCGACGGGAGAATCTATCATAATGTAAATAAACCCATTACTGAGAACGGAGCTTTGCGGTAAGTGCTTTGGCTAAGTTTTGCGGTTTCTTGCGGTTAAAAATTTTTCTAAGTATACAATTCCAAAACATACTTCAACATGGTAGAATGACAATAAATTACAATAAATAAAAAAGAAATAAGAACGGAAATTCTTTCAGGTTTGCTTAGCATTCCCTTGACGACCAAGTCCTGTAGAATCAGGATGGCGCATAAAATAGCCATTTGACATCCTTCGGCGTCATAAGAGTCACAAGCCCATAGAAAAAGAGATGGAGACGTTTTCGATTGATGCGTTTTAACGGCATCTTTTAAAAAAATACGACTACATTACGATTAGAACACTTAGTTATCCGTGAAGCATCCCACGATGGCATGGGTCTCGGGTTCAAATACCGATGGTTACGTAAGCAATATTTCATTCTCTCTGGCAGTTATCAAACTTGTGTGTATTTTGTATCTAAGCGGCGAAGGCCTAAAATATAACAGATCGTTTCTACATGAAGTCCGCCGTAAGGCCGACCTTAACCTAAAATTTGAAAGTTTTGAGGCATGAGAAACGATCCGTATGCACGGGTTCGTAAAAGAACGGGAACTGATTTGGCATAAATAGCATCTGGATTAAGATTCTTATGCTATTACAATTGAACTGAACCAACATCAATAGGAAGACAAGGAAATTTACGGAGATTTTGTGGACGTTTTCAGCCCAAGAAGATGTTACAGACAGGCCGTCAACTATACATTTACACCGTTTTCAGTAAACAGTAGCTACATTCCTGAAACTGTTATACATTTGAAACAACACTTCGAAGTGGTTTTGTCTACAAAATTGTGTATTGATTCCTAACTGCTATCGCAACTCTACTCCATGGCAGACACCTAATAGACTTTAAATGTTGGATGTTGACTATCAAACCCAACAGATATCCATTTACGATAGCCCGTATCGGGTCATTATCCTGAGAAAAATAAAGGGTGACAAAAACCACAATTACATCAGAAATTCTGGGCCGACTGGTAACATTTTGCTAAAAAAATTCTAGGGCGATTCCACAATTTAATAGTTCATAAGAAGGAATATCAGGCAAAGCATTGCCTACTGGCCCACAAAAGAAGACTTTTGTTAACAAAAAATAAAAAATGGCACTTTCTTTTTGTAGTTTATCCATCAGCCAAAAATTCACTCGAAACTATATAACACTATTTGGGATATCAAGGGTCGTTCACAAAGGACCTCGTTGGGTGCCCCGTCCTACATTGTCGAGTAGCTCTCGATTCTAAAATGGATGCCTATCATACCTTCCCTCGATAGGTTGATGTCATCTCATATAGGTATTTTCTGTCAAGCGCAGCGTTGGTGATACCCCTTTTTGGGTCAGTCACGTTTCCCTAATATTTTGAATGTTATTCTACTTTCCGTGATTGAATGTCGCTCCTGTGGAGTTATTATGGTGCACTCCCCTTAAGACTATGATTGGGCGATTTTTCCCGGATTACGTTCGTGCAAACCCCATGAGACTGAGTTCGAGTAAGCTTTTGTCAATAAACAAGCTACAAGCTATCGATCTCTAAAAACACTGGATCAAACATCTTCCGTCTCAAAGCGAGGTCAGTTGTTGAACGCCAGTTTAGTACCCGTCAAACAAGCTTATAAATAACATTACGTAAAACTGAAGATCTTCCCGTACTTTTGTAACTTTCAGGGGCTAGTATTCCTGACAACGCTTTGCCACTGTTGGAAACAATGGGAGGTTGGATCCAGTCCTATTTAGAGATCTGTGCTCAAGACCACTAGTGTAGCGCATTGTTTATATAAACGATATTGCACACGCATTGATGACATCGACATAATAAGAGATGTTTGGACTTCCCTCGTGTCATCAAAAAGTGCAATAACCTCTACTTCCCTACAACAATAGATCTTTAACCCTTCCCTTAGTAAACAAGTAATCCACTTAAGTCCCTGTGTTGACAATCTCTTTACCGCAACTTGTCGTGGTATTTTCGATGCACATGTCCCATCCATGAGTAAACATCTTTGCAATAAACAATATTGAGTTGCATCGGAACTTCTCGACCTCTTGGCGTTAGTGCTACTACCGTATTCTCACAGAAACCGGGGTCATTCCCAGTGGCGGTTTTAGGGGGAGGCCGATAGGGCCACGGCCCGAGTAAAAATTATGTGTCTAACTGCCAATATAAATCTCATGGAAGTAAGTGAAAACTAGAAACTGTATCCACTGAAAGGAATAAAATGCCTCCGGAATTTCCTCAGTACGATTATGTCTGAACTTCCTTGCAATACATGACGTCATAGGGCCCCGCAAACTTTTTCGGCCCAGGGCCCCGCACCCTTCAAAACCGCCATTGGTCATTCCTCCCATTTGGATTCGTCTCCCTTACTTGTCTTGTCACCAGCATCCTTACCCATATGAAATCGTTTTTTATGTTTCGTTAAATTGCTAGATTGTGTAAAGTCTTTTCCGCACTCGTCGCACCGCCATGGCTTCTCCTTTGTATGTATCACCATGTGTTTCTTCAAATTACAACTCTGCGCAAAGGCTGCATCGCATAGCACGCATTTGTACGGTTTAACGTTCGTATGTATCCTTAAATGTACAGTCAGCGAGTGCTTAAATGCAAAGTCCATGCCACACTCCTGGCATTTATAAGGCATTTCCCCGGAATGAATGCGCATGTGCGTCTTCAGGTGACATTTATATGAAAATCCTTTTCCACAAATAACACAGCTGATAACGGGTAAGTCTCCCTTGTGTAAATGTTCATGAGTCCTCAAATTCGACAATGTTGAAAATTTATTTCCACACGTCTCGCACTGAAATTCCCGTGTCCCTGTATGTTTCGGCAAATGTCGCTTCAGTTTGCTAGGGCACGTAAAGACCTTGTTACAAAAATTGCACTTATTCGATTCCTTCGGTGTCGGTTCAGCCGGTTTTTTCACTTTTTTCTTCGTCTCTTTCGGAGTCACAGTACTAACCGGACTAAGACCTTCCGGAGGCACAAACGTCGGTAGCGGAGAATTGATCGTTGGGTTATTGATGGTAATCGGAACATTCTCGATTTGGAGAGGAGGCAGTGCATTCACATGTATCGTACCTAAAAGGCAGCATACGTTACGCAAAAAATGAGAACTACTCCTTCACGTTACAACGATTCTTAGTGATTATCGACGCACTAATGAAACATGCCACCAGTATATAAAGGAGAAATACAACACACCTGCATGTGACCGGAAGAGGGTTCACACAATACGAACGTATAAAGAGTGGCCTGCCAAAATGTGCACATTAGCGTACCAGAAGGTGGAGCGGTGTCAGGTCTTATGTGCAAAACCTTTCAAAACAGAAATTGAACCTCAAAAATGAGTACACGCGTATTTGCGTGCGTATAACCATTGCAACTGCGTCGTCGTATGTATTAAATCTCTTGGTATAAACAGTAATTTTGAAGGAAACACAGTAAAATAGAACCTGTGATTTTAGGCTTGTCGCTATTTTTACAAGGGTGTGATAGGGTGGACTCCACAAATCTGAATTTGACTTTTGCTAATATATCATTTTCTAACGTCAAAAAATGTAGTAAGTAAATGTAAATGTAAATGTAAATTAAATGGCAATACGCAGCCTCCCGCGTCATAATATAAGGCCCCGCTTACATTATGCCGTTTTCATATGAAAACGGAACAACATGATCCCGGATTGGCCTTGGGTTTACATTGAAACGTCTTCCTAGCCGGCATCAAATGAAGACGCTTTTGAAAACAGAATCATTTCAAAACGGTATCAGTCGTTTCTATGGAAACACCTGAAAACGGAAGGATTTCATGCCGGATTCCATATGAGGCCAGCTGATCACCTAAACGAGACAATTTCAACATCAGCAAGTGAGGGTTTGTGAGAAAGGCGCCAGAATAATAGAAAAGCACAATTATCACCTTGGCAATGTTTGCCTTGAGGGCAATATACAATGGACGATACGTAAACAAGTTGAACCGTACCCAGGTGGCCGGGGGCATTGCAACCTTTGTTTAGAGGAAAAGCTGCTGATATTGAAAGCTGAGAAAGCATCGCTTTTGAATAAAAGAAATGAATCAGTGTCCAAATGCCATCATGTAAATAGTTTCGTTGTTTGTAACTTTGTTGGTACTACTTAAATATGTGTGGTGTAAAGTGACTTGTAAATTTGTCTGATGATCGTGAATACGAGAAACTCGAAGTGTCGAATTTCCAAATCTCTTCCTTTAGTGTCTCTTTTTATACTGTTCTGCATTTATGCATCGAGCACTCTCGTATGTTGAGATAATTGTCCTGATTGTAGTTACGTATGTATGTATGTATGTAAGTATGTATGTATGTATGTATGTATGTAAGTATGTATGTATATACGTATGTATGTATGCATGCATGTATGTATGCATGTATGTATGTATGTATGCATGCATGCATGCATGTATGTATGTATGTATGTATGTATGTACGTATGTATGTACGTATGTATGTGGTTTCTGTGCCCAGTTTCCAAGTTTGTTACTGCCAACTAGGGTGACTTCACTTGAGAGCATTCTGTAGTCTACAAAATGCCCCAATAGCAGGGTCTCTGATAGCATCTAACAACCAAATCCAGCTCCTGGCCTTCCCATTGATGGAAATCTTTTGACTAACAGGAGAAGGGGTAAAAGGCAAGTTTCTGGCACCTCAAAACCAGTCTGCTCAGGGTAAGTGAATCTCATTAATACTGGTAGGTAATTCACTTAGGAGACCATCAACTCTAAAACATGCAGTTCTTTCTGTCACCAGTTATCTTGCATTGCTTGTTTTTAGAGCCCGGCAGCTGATACCCTGGGAGTGACATTTGCTGTCACACAAAGTTTTGTCACTTAAAAGAACATAGTACAGATATTCCTTCAGTCTTCATTGAAGCTGAAGAAATGGCACTCATCTGAAAAGACAGAGCAATCAGTATGTATGTATGTATTATCACTATCATCATTTTTGTTTAACATCCATGTTTTCCATTATTTAGGGTTGGACAGCTGAATGCTCTTCTCCACTGACTCCTGTCCAGCGCTTTGTCCTCCATAATACTGAGGTGTTGCATGTCCCCGTTGACCCACTCTCCTTAGGTCTTCTTGGGGCATCCTGGAGGTCTTCTGCCATCTACATGCAGGTCTTTGGCTTGCTTGAGGGGACCGTGCTCACAGGACCTCTGCACATGTCCAAACCACCTTAGTCTTCCGTACCGCACCTCTTCCTCCGGCTCCACCTATCCGCACCTGGCTGCAACCTCTCTGCTCCTAACCTCATCTTGCCACCTCACTCCTGCCATAGAGTGCATGATGCATCGGTCACATGCCTGCAACATAGCTAGGAGTCTCTCTGTTAGCGGCCAGTTCTCAGCTCCATATAGAAGGGCAGCTCTTCTGCAGGCCTGGTAGAAGTGAATGTATGTATGTATGTATGTAAGTATGTATATATGTATTTTGCTCCCTAGCTTATGGTAGGTTGAGCACTCTCTGCTTGAAATGGTACCATTGCTGTTGCTTTATACATTGTTCACTGTGCTTGCACAGTTTGAGCACTCTGGCATGGTACCATATGAATTCTTTAAATTGCTTTGTAGCAGCTTTACTGGTTACATAGCCAGGATTCAGTCTTAACGCTCTGTTCTGCACGGATGAGCCCACAAAGGGCGAAACAGTTCTGTCTGCAGATTTGGTATGATTGTACGTATGTATATATGTATGTATGGATGTATGTATTGGTAGTAGCAGCCCTTCTAGAAGAGGCATACACCGTTAGAAACACCTGCAATCGTAGCGGTTACCAGTTGTCTCGCACCTGCCTGTCACTGGATGATAACCATGGAGATCTACAGAGTGACGTAAATGTAATACAAGCTTATGTCACTTAAAACCAATAATGTACAGATGTCTCAAGACTTCTATCTATCATTTGTAAGTCCTTTGGCGGCGGAGGAGTGGCGGCGTATGCAGACCTGATCGTTTTGAAGCGTACAGTCACGTACACAGACTCTGAGCTAAGGCATTGGGAATCTTATCCTTACATCGCTGCTGAATCTTTATTTGACAGGGACTAACTTTGGTGGAGATCCAAACGGCTGAGAAACCCTATTTAAAGGAGAACTGCTTACCCAATAACCTGTGCAGGGTTAGGGCTGTCCACTGCACGTTATATTGCTATTCGACTAGTTGGACAAACCTTTTCCATAAATCGCTATCTATGGGCGTGGCATGTACTTGTCGGAAACCCACGATGTATTAGCTGTTTATTCATGATATAATATTTTCATTTTGTTTCAAGCCGATATTTTGTATGTATTTATGTGCGCCAAGGGACGTAAACCCTCTAAATCTACCCCATTATGTCAACAGAGGCGTGTACCCCAAGAATTCACGCACCGTTTCTCGGATAATCTTTGTAACAGTTAGCTTTATTGCTTTAATAGAAAGACGGCTGGTTGATGCTTGCCAGTTTTCTTAAACCAATTGCTTTCGTATGTTATGTCATTTCTGGTATCTCTCGTTTTTTGATATGATTATTTTCCTCTTTTAAGCAAAATCATTAGAGGCGTACTTTCTTTTTGCTATCCCCGTTAGCAGAACAGTTCTTTTCCACGCCTTCAAGTTTTAGACTGCTCCAAGGATTATGATCTACTGCTAGCAATTGGATTATCTCCGGTGGCTTTACCTGTTCCTTGATACTATTGTCATGCATTAAAGATACATAAATGCAAAAACTTCAGACATAACCGAAGGTCAAACCAACCTTCGACTCATCGGTTAATCGATGTTTTTTGGACAACCCTAGGCAAGGTGCTAAAAAAGGTGCATTGAACATTGCTGTCATATCAACATTGGTTAGTTTACTGAAGCTAACGGTGGTTTATTTAAGCAGAAACACAAAATATAAGAAAAGTAAAAGATGATATGCCTTATCAAAAACGACTTGCTGAGGAAGACCAACTACATGAAGTATCTATTAGGCAGATAAAAAGCTACAAACCAGCCGGTATAGATGACCTTTCTGTGGAACTCTTGAAAGTTGGCGGCGGAAATGTGACAAGCGCGATATTTGATCTTATCACCAAGAGCTGGTCTGGCGCTCCCATGACACAGGACTGGGTAGATGGTCTATTGGCATCAGTGTTTAAGGATAAGGGAGAGAAAGCAATTTGTGGCTAATATCGGTGCATCACACTCTTGGAAGCTGTTGGAAAAGTGCTTGCTAGGCACCTTTTGAACTGACTGATGGTAGACATTTGCTCGGCAGTCATTTAAATGTGGCTTCAGATCTAGCAAGGGGACAGTTGATATGATGCAGTCTGCTAGATAGATTCAAGAAAAATGCATTGAACAACAGGTCCTTTTTGCCAAGGCTTTTTTGATCTTAACAAGGCACTTGACACGGTAAAAAGAGAAACAATTGATAATTCTCAGAAAGGCAGGTTAGCCACCAACATAAGTGAATATGTTTAAGGAGCTGAACAGAGACATGAAAGCTTGGGTTGCTTTCAATGCACAACTCTCTGCTGTAATTCCAATTGAAAATGGAATAAAGTAAGGTGATATCCCAGCTCCCAGTCTCGTCTCTATTTTCTTCGCTGTACTTCTCACACATGTATTCCACGATTTTAACAAATGAATGTTGGTGCTATTCAAGACTACGGGGAGGCTCTTGAATCTGAGGAGACTCAACAATTAGCCCAAAACGTTTCCGGCATCGCTTAGAGAGTCACTTTATGCACCCGACGCTAACTTTTCGAATCACTCTGAGAAAGATAAGAAACAAATGATGGATACCCTCGATGCATGTGTACTACCTTTGGACACAAGATTAGTCTATCCAAGGCCAAGGTAATGCTCGCTCTCTCACCCGGTCAACGATATGTCAAGCCGAACATCACATCACATGGAACCAGACTGGGAGTAGTGGACACTTTCATTTACTCTGGCAGTACGTTATCAAAGAGATCGCTCCTTAGGTGCAGAGGCATACCTACGCATCCAGAAAGCATTTGTAGCCTTTGGGAAGTTGGAAAAATGAGTATGGGCAGGTCGTGGCATTTCTCCGCCAGGCAGACCAGTAAGAAATGTAAAGAGCAACATCTACTTCTTTTTCAAGTGTTTGTAGATTCACCCAAGGCCTTATATACTGTCAATCGCGATTCTCATTGGAAGGTACTTGGCAAATACGGTTGCAAACCTGTATTTGTTGATAAAGTCAGAAAAATTACATTATTCTATTGAGGCTCGTGTGAATATTAATAGTGAGCTATTAGAAGAAATTGCTATTTACACTGGTGTGAAGCAGGAGGACACTTTTGACATAGCTCTGTCTTCACTGTATTTGACTGTGGTCCTGTGGTATGTGTTACGGAGTCGTGGCAAAGGTTTGAACGTATAGTGACGGGAAGCGGACGAAACAGTAACGAGACAAATACGATGATTATTCTTAACACAAATTACTATATTCCCACTACGTACAATCAGTTCCTTACTTACATAATAGTCTTCTTTAGAATGTTGATGACGGCTTTAGGCTACAGCAGTAGAAGGTGAGATACGATTTCTTTGGAGACTTAATTCAATTCTCGGTGTAAAGGAGTAACGATTTCCAAAAAGGCGAAATGAGCGTTTGCTTCAGGAGACAGATCCGAGAACTTTAACCGTAGGTACCTTTGGACCTCTCCACAAACGACTGAAGGAAAACTCAAGACCAACTGTCTTTATA
>JAAAKL020010777.1:0-14119 GCA_010016065.2 Carybdea cf. marsupialis auct. non (Linnaeus, 1758) | reverse complement strand
AAGAAGTTGTGAGACGTGGAATACACCGGCTACAAACTCCCGCGTTTCTTGCCGTGCAAATGATTTCAAAGGTAGATCGATGTGGCTTCAAGCCTCGTTTCGGAGTTAGCTCTCCAGTTTTCTTTAAACTCAATGGTTATCTCACAGTCAGTTGTAACCATTGCATAAAACGGTTTCCTGGATTTCAAACGTTGTCATTGGTGCCTGCGCAATAACCTTCGGCAGCAGCTCATCAGGAAGGAGAGTGTTAACTTTGTCTACAGCTCTGCTAGCGAGAAATCTCCTCCTCAATTGCTGGGGAGCTATATTGCACATCGTCAGGAGCCACATGGACGGGGTCCCCCCCCCTCGCATAACCATCGATCAACCCCATGGCTCGATTTAATTGAATATTCAGTTTGTTAGTGTCTGAAATACGTTCCCACGATGATGAACAGTATTCTGCCACACTGTACCATAATGCGATAACATTTCCCGGTGTGCAACCTAACCGGTTCCACTAAGCTTTCAAATGAGTACAGGTCGTGATCTAATTTCGGTGCTACGTTGATGAATTGCTGGTATTTGGGATAGGTTTCTATTAGAGGGGTTGGCCGCCCACTGTGATGGTCATTGTCCGGTTGGCCTGGTGGTTGTCAAAGTGGACGATAGATGTCACTGTTTTCTGGTAGTTCAACTTCAGGTACCATCTGCGGGAAAAAGATGTGCCATCCTCCATACACCTTGTCAGCATCCCCTCTGGTGAGTGAAATCTCTAAACGGCGCCACCAAGTCCTTGTGAACGTCTTAGAGGCTATGTCCGTTATGTCTCCGTGTGTGCACGCTGAACAATGTCAGGGTCATCACAGATCATTGGGGCACTCCATGTCTTATTTTTCTAGATTTGCAGTGTTCATCTCCTAGGCATACACAGAAATGTTTTGTACTTGTCATCAGTGACAAAATCTGGAGAATTTTCGTATCATGACTTTGACTAGCTTATGATATAAGGCCCTCATGCCCCACAGTGTCGTGGGATGCCGATAAAACAATGAAGACAGAGCCTATTATGAGTTTCTCCTCGTAGCCAGACTTGATTAATGAAATCAGTGACAGCACCTTCTCTGACGTTACTCTAGGTGGTAGGGATCCAGCTCGCTCTATGTTTTAAGTTGCTCTGAGAATGTGGCAAACGAGTTAGGATAATTCTCTCAAAAAGTGTAGTAAAGATATAGGTCTTTAACTAACAGGTTCGTCAGTCTGCTCACCTGGTTTCAGAATAGAAAGTACTCTTGCTCGCCTCCACAGGTTGCAGTATTGGCCCTGGTCGATCGCATTGTTAAAGGAGCCGGCCAGCTACTCCATTACACGCGGCCCAAGATCATATCTGGGAATATCTCGTGCAGGCCCGCTTCCTTCCCAGAATTCAGAGTCTTCAAGGCAGAAAGGCAGAAAGGCAGAAAGGCAGAAAGGCAGAAAGGCAGAAAGGCAGAAAGGCAGAAAGGCAGCAAGGCAGCAAGGCAGTAGGTTAGCAAGGCTCTTTGTGTTTGCTTGCTTGTACAATCCAAACTGTTAACGAGATGAATGCCGTTGATCTCTACTTTGTCGCTTGCATGGGTCTAAGACCTGCATCAGTGTGGGGTTAATGGTCTTTCTTGAAGGTCAAACTACGTGTGATCCAATCCCAGTGGCCTCATAGCTCAACGGCCATTTTGGCATTTAATTTAAAATAACAATAGTAATACATTAAAGTATTAATGATACCCTTCAATGAATGTGCATCCATTCAAGTCCAAGCCTTGCGGTAGAAAGAAAACGAAACTGGCAATTATGGATCAGTTTGCTACTTCGTTGTGTGCAAGCCAGATACCTGGCATCTCTTTCCAATAACAGTTCTTCAAATTCTGGGCTCTGAGACGAGGAATTATCTAGGATCGAACAAAGGCGTTCATCAGTCACAAGTCTCCTTAGAGATCCTAATTGTGGAAACTGTGCCGCGCACACAACACCATGCTCGGACTTTAGCGTGTCACTGCACGCTGCACGAGTTCAATCAGCTCCATATGGAGATCGGTTGGGCGTTCCCCACGTGAACAGTAAACGAGCTACTGAGCAGTTCAAATCAATATTTCTAGACATCGAAGTCGGCCAATCGTAGAGTATGGTGAGTCTTTCTGCAAACTGTGGACATGGAAACAGAGCGGCGGAGATTGGCTTTTTCATCGTTTGGCAGTAAGGAAATGGGGCAGGCTTCATTGTAGAATGTGATTCTGCAACAGGCACAATTTGGTTTTAAAACCCCTTAATGCAGCCTACGTGTTTGTGTTGATACCTCCCTGCCCCATCCCCTGAAGCTGCAGGTTCAGCGCGTTGAAATGGTTTGTGATTTCACACAAAGAGACCGACAGGGCCGTGACCCGAGAGCCACACCTGTAGGGGGACCCGCGCCTCAATGCTAAGAAAAAATGATGTGTCTGACTGCCCACATTAATCTCACGGAAGTAAATGGAAACTCGAAACTGTATCCGCTGAAAGGAATATACAGTCTCAGGAACTTCCGCAGTACTTCCTTGCAGTGCATGACGTCATAGAGCCCCGCAAACGCTTTCAGCGCAGGGCCCCGTACCCTTCAAAATTGCCACTGGCTTTCACAGAGAAATTTCCTTCCAGAGATCTACTGTGTCTTTCCCTTTGCTTTCCAGAAAATGAAAGATCTCCTCACGCAGCTCGACAAATCTGCCCAAGACTTTTCCTCAACTGTGTAAAATACTTGAACGGACAGACATTCAGACCTTGGTCTCTTATCAAGTTTGGTACTCGTGTGACTATGTTCATGACATGCTCCATATTTAGGACTTTGCCATACTATTATTATTGTTCGGTTATGAAGTGGTAAACAGTAAGCTAACATAGACGGCGCTCTTCACGCTTCTTCTCCAGAACCCTGCCCACTAGTCCACCCTCTGATCTATGTTTTTAAGTTCACCATTTTCGGAAGGGGTAGCACAATGCCAGTAATAGCATGACGCCAGTATGACTACTATTAACGAAGGGAAAGTTAATTTATTGCCCTTGTACTAAATGACACGCCTTAACAACAGCAGAGTATTCCGGGATATGTTGTATATAGGGCAAGCTCTAGTAGTCAATTGGTACGGTCTCGCGGCTCAGAGTTTGACACCACTGCTCTATACAGGGGCTGTTTTCCGACGTGTAGGGTCCGGGCACTTTTTCAACGCAGGGCCCTTTAAAAGAAGCGTTTTATTGTCAATATCTCCTCACTCCACATAGCTCACATGATATGGGGCTTTTGCAGTGCCTATCGAGTGGAATAATTTTTACATGAAGTGCAGCGTGTGTATACATCATAGAGTACAAAAAGAGGAGCTGACTGACTGGCTGACAGACGTTTTTGGCCATGTTAATCAATTGCTCAGAATAGACGGGGTGCTAAAAAGCGGAGGTGACGGAAGATTTGACCAAAATAGCACATCAAAATCAAAGATTTACGATATAAGGGTTCGAAATTACCGGCAAAGCTTTTTAAAAATGGAGAAATCGACGTAAAAATAATTTCTGAGGTGAAAGCACGGGGCCCTTCTTGAGTTCGGGCCCTGGGCTGCCACCCTGTCCGTCATACCCTAAACCGCCACTGGCTCTACAGCCATTCCTTACCGATGCAAGTTTTTTACACAGGGTGTATCTATGATGGTACGATATAACTATTGACTACAAATCTTTTGCTACAGTAACAACCAGACATAAAAGCACAATTTCTTGAAAGATTATCTGGGGCAGTTCAGTAGATGCACAAAGCGAATCACTATAAAATTTCCTAGACATACCTTGGAAAGTGCAATCAGTTTCTTTGTTATATTGCTTCCTAAATAACAATGATCGTCGCTGAAAACCGTCCACAATTTATTGCTTGTGCAGTTCCTTGTAATTGTTATCCCTTTGGGACCAAATGGACATAAAATGCTGTGACTTTGCCCTATAGCAGTTCTAGGCCAGGTAAACAAGCCTTTCCCTTCTTTTCTCCCAGTTATCTCCTCTTCACAAACATCTGAAACTAGAAACAAAACGTATAAATTGATCAAGCTCAGCTGTAAGATCTAGACTGGGATCTCGCTCAATTAGAATCTTACAAATTGTCTAGTCTAATAGGCACAACAAAGAACCCTTGTCATTTTGTGATACGATTAAGCAGACCTGCAGTAAACTTTTTTCCAACATTATGCAACCAGAGACGGCGTAAGGAAAAACTTTATTGGTACGGGAAGCTAACTGATCCTGACCGACGAGATTGTGGCAACCCTATTTCTCCTGGGATTAATATGAAGGCTCCCTCTACTTCATAAAAGACAAAAACAACTTCCTCCCGCAGACTTGCGCAAGATTGAGATGTCAATGACTTTACCATTTCCTTAGTGTGACGAAATTTGGGTCATGTTATTTCAAGTTACGACACAAAGTGCAATTTCCCTGTTGTTTCCCAATACACGTACTATCTTTGATCCCAATACAAAGTCCGTAAACAGGAAGTACCCTCCTTTATTTTGTATTCTTGAAACCTCACGGATACATTTTCCTGTGGAAAATTTTCAGTTCTCAGACATGTCCAGATCAACAGCCACAATTCAAAGCATATCGTTGATGACATGCCCCCATAGTAGCCTACTGGGGGACTGCAAGTGTCCTTCTCGCCTATGTCGAAGTAAAATGTGAAAGTCCAGTTTAAGACAATACACCGCTATAAGACTTCTACAGCTTCTGTCTCCCAAATTTACCTCGTATGGGCTGAGTGAGCCCCGTAAAGAGAAGTTGACAAGAGCTTGGATCAAATCGAGACCGCAATATCTAAAACAACACACTCCACAAGGTTGTGGTAGGCTAGGTGAAATTACGCTGGGCGTTTATGGGTGTTGTATACAAGAAACTGTAAGGGTTTTAGGTTTTTTCTAGTATAACAATTTTGCTAGCATTGAAAATCATTGATTACAAAGGCATGTCAAACTTCTTGTAACTGAAATGAAAAGTAAATGTCACTGTTGACCTATCGCCACATAATCATTATTTCCAACCTCAACGATGTACTTCGTTGTATTCAACGTTTTTGTGCTTGATATTTCTTAAACGGCAATTTAATTACCTATGGTTACAGTTAATGCGGAGGGAAGTGATGGCGTCACAAATCAAAAGTTTTAGAAATAGGACCATTTGACTCTAGATATCTAAAGGCAACCATAGAATAGGCTATTTCCCAAAATATCAGACCTGTTGTGTATATAGTGCTTAAACTAAAGGCGTTTGAATTTTGAAAACCTCAGGTCAAAACTTTGTTAATGTTCCTTTGTTCCTTACGTAAGGAACCAGCATCAAATAATAAGGTCTTGTTAGAGAGGTATAAACATTTTAAAGCTGATATCTCCGTGTAGGGAATCAGAAAGGCTTTCAATTTTGGCCATTGATGTTCTTACTAATAGGACAAACATAAAATTGAGTGTTTTGTCCATAATTCAAACATTGTCAAAATCGTGACGTCACACTTACCCTCTGCATACTCAATTACACCATAAACATATTGCAGGGGTAGACCGTTTGGATATGTTGAAAGTTCTGTTGGGTGAGAATCTTAAAAGTTTCATCCACTGTTCTTTTATTTTACTACACCATTCTGCTACAAATACTCTTGGGTTCTTTGGATACAAAACAGGTAATGTCGGTTCATCAAAAATCCTACTAAACTACGCAGATTGCATCTGAATTCGTTTGACCCGTCTACGAAAAGATATTGGCTCAACTCTTTGAATCAATTTGATTTTCTTGCTTGACTTGAGCCTGATATTGGGTAAAACTTAAAATTTACGAATTTTTTAAGTATTTCCAGCCAAGGCCTCTGAAGTTACAAAACCTGTCACTCTATCTGGTAAAAAGTGGTAAATGATGAGAACAATGGTAAGAAAAACAACAATATAATTCCTTTTAGAGCTGAACATAGACCTAAAAATATGCATTCTACCTGAAAGAAACCTTAAAAGAAACATTACCTTCCACGTGCCTTGCTAAGCAAGGTTCCAGGTACATCAGCTGCTGATAATCATCTCTTAAACAATTTTCTTGGCCAGCCTTCATCAGTCGTAGGTATGCATCCCGCCATTTACGATACTTTTCCATGCACGAGGTGTCGGGGCATCGTTGAGATTGGGTATCCCGATAAACCGAATAAAGAACCACTTCGTCCACAGTTTTAAAATTCATCTTATCAAAGTTGAATCTGGTACATTGGAAATGGGCCCTGACTAAAAGAAAACTTGTAAGCGCAGAGATATGAACTGATGGTTTCAAGGGGGCAAGAAATCTCTTTCCACTAATTTGAACTAAATCTGGCACTTCTATTACTCTTTCTACTATGACTGTCTTTCCACTGTAGTAACGAAACTTGAATCTCAAAGCACAATGCGAATATCTGGTAACAGTAAAATTTGTGATGTTTACGAGAACTTCGACTGATGTCAAATTTCTGTTTCCTGGTACTTGAAAATAACGGACACCAGAGAGACTATTGTAGATATATGACGGCATCCTTTTTACAGTACCTCCTGGACACGACCCTTGCATATCTGTATAGAATTTCGTTAAAGGAAAGCAGTTTCTGACCACTAGAAGGGTTGTGTTAGTAATGTATATCGGTTGACCATCCCTGCCACTGTCGTTTATCATAAAAATGGTCAACCGAAAAAGGCCATAAGGTTTTTCCAGGGATTTTTTTGACATTTGTCGTATCTTAATAAGTTTGGTCATTGGAAGTATGCAGAAGCGGAAACTAGCATCATTCCTTGTCAATATCTCACGGAAACATTCCTTTGAATTCGTTGACAGTGGAGAATAGCTCTCTAAGCGATCTAATAGTACATCATCACTCAACATCTTTGTGTCTGGTTGGTCTACTTCTTCTGCGTTGTACAAAACGTAATTTAGCTTTAAATTGGGGGATATCATTGTTTTCGGATCCAGCTCAAGCTTAAAAAAACCATATCCATCATTATCATCTAAGAAAAGGGTTTGATTCTTGCTTTCAGTGAATATAATACTGCTACCACCTACAAATACAAAACAGAGTGGAGAAAAATATTGATCGATGAAGAGGAACAAGCTAAGGTTAAGTTCGCCCTGAATAACTGGGATTCTCGTTCTGTAGGATGACACTCCTTTTTTATAAGAACCAGTAAAATTTAGCTGAGGCTGGCGGTTCTTACCTTGCAATCTTGAGGCTGAATTGTTCTTACTTCGTCCTTAATACATGTTACTTTTGTTCGCCGAGGTGACTAGGTCAACTAATCAATCCTACCACAAAGTAGTTATTCAGCGAAGGGGACAAGCTATCGGCGGTTTTGCATGTAAAATCCTATCAATCTTAATAATAGAATACACCATTCTTATACATGTTCTTAACATCTTGTGAGAGGCCAACCTCAGTTTGACCTTAGATTGATCTTAATTATTGGGCAGATTCAGCCTCTTATAAAATTGTTCTTATAAAAAAAGAGTGTAATTTGAAAGACCCCTTCCTTTGAAATCATTCTTGATTCCGGAAAATACTACTAGAAAAAGCTAATGCCTAAAATTCAAGGTATCATTTAGATATAAAATTCGCCTAGTACAGCAGGAACAACAGGCTATTTACGTGAAGATAACTAAATGTATTATGATGGTTATTAAGTCTGTATAATAATCATCAGAATAATAATCCCTCTGAAAATGCGATTATCTGATTAAAAATGCAATTTGTAAATTGATATTACGTACTAAAAACCAATAGAACAATAAAAATAGGAAACTTACTAAATTTATAAATCAATGTACAAGCATAACCATATCCTGACGACGGAGGAAGGCAGTAGGACAACTGCTAGACAGTGTTTCTTCCATAAATGTCATTAGAGACTTTGGCCGATTTTTATAACATCCTGACTTTTCCTCAAAACAACTTTAAATGGAGAACTAGACAGTTGTTTTTCTCAAATTCATTCAGGAGAATCTGGGAAGCAAAATTTCCAATTTATTGTAATAAAAACGTTATTAATGCCTCCCATGTAGAAGAGCAACTCTCAAATAATATAAAATGTCTCCTGATAAAAGCACTTCGAATAAATCTGGTTTAGGGCTATGAATAAAACAAACTGCAAGTGAGAATAGTCTTTGCTCAAAGTTTTCTTTTCATCATCTATTTAACCTTATTTTAAGATTTGATATGAATATGAACAGTACGTACTCTTTGTTAGCGACTCTTATTATTTCAAACCTTCACTGTGTCACACACTTTTCCCGATGATGGTGTGCGTAACATCGAAAGCTTAGGTACACTCGATGATTCTTACACGAACAAAATGCTTCTTCTTTTTAAGATACCTCTTATTATACGCATACTAGCCTGGGTGTTCATATTTAGTATTGGAAGCAGTCCATTGTTTTCCCTGATCAACAAGAGGCATGGAATTTTTTATTCCAAACCTCATGACATGCGCAGCAGGGGGGAGGGGGTGATTTGTTTTTGGGTTATAGATGTGTGTGCTGGTTATTTGATGGATGGCTTTTCTTGTGTAAAACCTGCGGTGGAACAGAATAGTAAAATATATTTGTGTAAAACTCAGCTTTTCGTGCCAACTGGGCACGAAAGGAAAAGAAAAAGGGGAGCCTGGGCAAAAGGGGGGTCGTCTGCACCCAGCGACCCCCTAGGTTCTCCCCTGGAAGAATCTTTGAACTGGTATTTCGACAAATTTTAACCTCTGGCTGTATGTCATGTTGTCAACGCCTTCAATTCGAAAAACTATGGTTTCCCTATATATACCAATTTAGTCAGCTTTCACACCTACGTAACAATTATGGGATATTAGTATGGGGTAATAGCTCTGCCCCATTCCCTCGTAACGGGTTTAAAAAAAGACTACTTTCGGGTAGCGTTAATCGTATAATTTACAAGAACAGTATCTGTCTGATGAAATGTGCATGAAAGTAACAGACAACATACAAAACTGTTATTCCTTACACTTACATTTCCACGTGGAATTTTGATAGTAGTTGCCACAAGGTAGAGGTTTGGCTTGTTGATGTCTAAAGATACAGGATACTCGAGCACTGCAAACCTTGAGCAATAATTTCTGTGGAAATGTCTTGTAGTCGGTCGAAATATTTGTAGCTGGATTCAAACACCCGTGACCAATCACAACTTGATAGTACAACGGTTCAAAATAATTGCGATGGCATCCTATCCCCGCCCGTTTATGTTTTAAAATGATCTGATGGCATCCTTCTGTCATATCTGCAACAGAAAAATGGAGAAAATTTGGTAGGAAAGAAGAATACTCATCCAACCAAAATGGTAGCAAAAATACTCAGGTCACTAAATAAGTCATCAATGGCGCACTTTGTAGCATGTAATTAAATCAATACAACGCCTCTTGAGGAATGACCTTTAATTGTTTGGCTCCAGGTATTATTGATGCCCGAAGCATTTATAAAATCCTACTGAAATTAAGGTTCCTGGTTGTAAACGCAAATTGCGTAAAGGATAAATAAATTTTATAACTAAATTTCAGAAACATTATTAGAATAAAATTTTTAATTCTATGAATTCGGAAATTCAGCTTTTCTGAAAAATACATAGTTTTAGTTTATTATAAACTGTAGGTTCGGAAATATAATACAGAAATAAAGAACAAGATCACGATATATTTCTTTAACATCTTTTTAAACTTATCATTTCATATTCTCTCTTATTATAGATCCAGCAAAGATAAAACTTCAAATGGAGATTGGATTAAACATGCTATCCAAAATTAACTGATCAGGTAACTATCTCGCCACACTTTATATTGATGGGAGACGAATTCACACTGTTTCCATGTTTATACCCATCCTTTTATCAATTTTGATAGCATCAGAGCTAAATGCATTTAACATCAAGTGACATTCTTCCACATTTTCACTTTTTTTCCTGGCAGTTATGGCATCATCGTTGAAAGAATAAAAAACGTCTCCCATATAAGTTTACCTTTTCAATTATCAATATCATCCAAATTGTGATTGTAAACCTCGACAGCTCTCTTTGATTCATTTCTGCTAGGAATGGGCCTGCTACAACCCCAACATCCCTTACAAACGTTGTCCTACCATTTTTTTCTCCTGAAGACTTAAAATAGCGGTGATTTAATCATTAAAACATTCGGGTGGTCTGGTCGAAATTTGCATTTGAAAAATGGCAGGGTCATTGAAAAATGATCGAAAACGCAACCACAAACGGTTATTACAGGGTCAAATTTCCCATCCAAACAAACGCCTATGATATTTAGATTGAGAGAATGCTATAATCCATTTATTTCGTATCTAATTTATAGAAGCAAATAAATTTAAAGTATCTCTTGTGAAACTCAGCTATATTTGAAAGTAAAATTAAAACTTACGAATATGTCATGTTGGCAACCTTTGATGGATGACCTTGTTATACAGGAAGGCACATACTTAATTTCATAAACTTCAGCAACTCTCTTATTTTAAATTAATGAGGTAGTTATGGAAGGCACTATACGTAATTCAAAGTTCCAAAGTAATCCAAGTATCGTGGGACGTATAGTTGCGAAGCCACATCTACCACTAGTCCATGTAGTGATAAAACAGTTGTGAATAAGGCCAGGGAAGTAATAACATAATAATTATTATTATTATTGTAATGATAACAAAAATAACAATTATGAATCCCAAGTAATAACATCATAATAATAATAATGATAATAATAACAATTATGAATCCCAAAGAATTTCAATCACAGTGATGAGCAGCTGCGCTGACAAGATAACCGTCACTGCTTGCCAAAGACTACGTGACCAACCTTCACAAAAGAAATCTGCACTCCCAAATGTAACATTCATTGCCAGTACTTACGTGACATACCCCATACGTAGGGCAACAGGCAAAGGAATGCAGTAAGTGACCACATTGAAAGTTGATTACGCCTTTTTGATGTTGCAGTTTCCATATGGACGTCAGTTGTAAGTATGACCTTGTTGATGTTCTGATGAATACCAAAACTCTTATTTGTCTAGCTTGACCATTTTCTTATGCTTTTGTCTGTCTGCAAGAGAGAAGAGAGAAAAAATTCAAAATCAACAAACTGAGGTGCCGTACATGGTTCCATTTTATCGTTTAATTAGTTAAAGATCATTTGCAATTAAAGACATTATATCGATAACGTCAGTTTCTGTTGCATTTATGGCTGATCTTTCTATTAGCTGAATGACAAAAATTACTGTATATTATCTGCATAGAAATGAATACTGGGAAATTGTTCTTGCATCATATCGAACAGCTTGCTAGAATAGATGACGAAGAGGAACGGGGCCCAACATAAGTGGCACATCAGAAACTAAAAAATGACCACCCTAATGCCTACATAAATACGCCGGAACCGAGAGATAAGCTTAAAACCATGAAAGAGCTGTACCTGGTACTGCAGGCCGGCTCTCTAAACGATGTAATAAGATCTGTAATTCGCAGTATGAATCGCAGCACTGAAATCCAAAAGTACCAATAGAGACACGAGTTGTCGTCGCATACTTAGTGCCATATCATTTTTGACCCGTAACAGTGCAGTAATATGATCCTTATGGTATAACGACTTGGTAATCAGTAAGAAATCATTTGTTATCATTAGTTAATGCATTTGTTCAGATATGAGGCTGATTTGCTGGACTTAAGGTGTGTCTCTAAAAGAGAAAGGAAGAGAGAGGACATTTGAAACCAAGGGGCATTGGTCCAATCACCCATAAAACTACAGTAAGGAAGACTGAGATAGTATGGCCATGCAATCGGAAGAGACAAACGGCACTATCTAAAAGTAGCAATTGAAACCTCAATCTCTGCGAAAAGAAGAAGAGACCTTTAAGACAAAAAGATGTATAGAGGGACTTAAAAAGTCAGTGAAGACTAAAGGAATAAGCAGCAAACAGAATCACGTGACGAAGCTCAACTCTCGGGACTCTAACAGATCTGATCCCACAAAGGAAAAGGGACTGAGAAGACGAGGGAGAAGAAATTCATGCCCTTTTTCAGACAATGTCCTTTCTGTTAGTTTTCTTCAGCTCTTCAATAACATTCAGAAACCTCCTAACACAAGTGATATCAGAGAGGCATACGACCGTGTTAAGAAAGCTACATCTCACGCTTCAATTGGGACTGCTTACATAAAAACAAAACTTGAGGGATCATCAGCGTCTTGAAGAAAAAGCAAGAAATATGGCTTGACCACTACTTTGAAATTTCGGTACTGTCAATAATTTCTCTAAGACAGCATTACAGGACATAATAGACCTAATGTAAATTAATGATCTTGCTAATGAACCACCGATTGAAAAAAGCAACAAGTCAAAGGTTCATTGGCAGAGCATAAATAAGGGATGAAATACCAATTTTGTAGTGACAAGGGCGTGTTACAAGACACACGCGACTTCAGTGAAGGCAATAACTTCTATGGTATTTACCACTTGCGACAGAACTAGTTTTGCCAAGCTTTTGCTTGCAAGGGAAGAACACATGCCCCTCTATATTTTATTCATTTCTCTAAGGCATTTGACCCTGAAGGACTCTTTAGGTTACTACAGAGGACAGGTTGGCTACACACACTCCTGAGTATCATAAAATCCTTCCGTAAAAAAATAACAATCCTGGTCATTTCCGATGGTGCTCGGTCAGAACCTTTTCAAGTCAGTAGTGGATTAAAACAACACATAGCTAGATGATATCGAAAATTTCACAGACCCAGTTTAAACCATGACACGCAACGTTCACCTCAACGCAGAAATAAGTTCAAGATCTTTTACGCCTCTTTCTGTCATCTGATATCATAAGAGCGTTGAGTACAACGAAAAGCTAACCACCAATACTTACAAATGCGTAGGCCTATAGTATGAAGTATAGGTCAACTCAGCTCTACTAGATAGTAGTAATGGTTGAGTCGCTCTATTCAGACGTGAAAAGTAACTCAACAGCGTCCTCTCATGATGCATGGGAGTAGATTCAGGGGGGACGGGGGTTCGTTCCCTTCACTCTTCAGGATGGAAGGAGAAGAGCTGCTTTATTCCCCCACTTTTAGGGCCAGAAATGTCAAATTGTCCACGTTCAATACTTTTGCCCCCCTCCCACATTCTTACAGCGATCTTCGCCCATGTTATGATGCCGATAAAGTTCCTAGAATATGTCATGGAGGCACAAAATCACGAAAACAACAATATCCTACGAAGGGTCGAACTGCCTTGTCTGCTTACTTTACTTACTAGAATCAGCCTACGCTGGCGAGGGCATGTGTGCTAAATCAACAATTTCAATCCAACTATTCGTTTGTACTTCATCTTCATCATCTCATCTCCAACTAAACAATGTATACAATGAATTTATTTTTTTAGAACTAAAGAACCAGGGGAATCTTCAAATTGTAAAAATTTCATGCATTAAGAACGGCTCACAACCATAGAGATCAATAAACATTAATCTATTCACATTAATGCTCGTAAAGATTTGCATATAATTATCTAATTGTAAGAAAATCTTTAATCATATGTGAAGCGGGACAATATTTGCAATATTTTCCGAGTAGAAGTCTATAATGGAATACAGACTGGCAAAGTTTTGTTTGTAATTTCTTCGGCCAAATCTAGCTTTGTTTAGGGGGGAAATTAGCCACACCTCCTCCATTAACAAAGTGGCCTGCAGGCCTACGCCTATGTCAACCGAAATAAAACTAGAAATTAGATTAGTTTATGCTCTGTAGTGTTAATGTACATAATAGCTTCAATTTAGGTCAGCCTACGGAAATTTTGATGCATAGACAACGCCTTTATGCAGAAGACAACTTTAACGTGAATTGAACTTTTCGATATAGAGATCGCATAACAATCCAACAAATTCTGTATAGACCCTTTGCACATGACGTCACGCACCATGTGCTTTTTCCTCCTGGAGGACAAGCTCGCTAGCCGCCAGAACGTTTTGACTGTGAAAGGTTAATGGCATCACGGTCTCAATTTGTGTCACACTGCTGTACATACACAATCAATACATCAATCGATAGGTCTTGATAAGTATATT
>JAAAKL020010776.1:0-14123 GCA_010016065.2 Carybdea cf. marsupialis auct. non (Linnaeus, 1758) | reverse complement strand
TATCATATAACGACCTTTACAGTGGCATATCATATAACGACCTTTACAGTGGCATATCATATAACGACCTTTACAGTAGCATATCATATAACGACCCAAGGCTAGCAATCGCGTGAAACCGCATTTACTTTGCTGTACTATAAATTAAGAATGTGGTGTTTGACCTTGTAACGTTGTATTTTTGTTTCAAGTAATTTAATTAGTTTCAAAACGCAACGGCATTCCTATGGTATCCGTTCCAGCATATGCTTTTTTCTTCCTTTTTAGTTTCACTTGACAATCTGCAGCTTTTACTACCATGAAATACTTACAACTGCTCATTATTGGCCCTAAAAAGTGATAAGTATTGAAAAGGCCATAAATATATGCTTGATAGTGTCAGCATTCGTGGCTCCTGTGAAGAGAAATATGTCAGGGTTGAATTAACGTCTTCATTTCTCGACCGAAAACAACCAAGTCTTAACTAAACGTAACATTATACTTTGGGACACGTATTTATAAACTGACCCTTCTTAAATCGGTAGAATTACAAAAAGCTACTGACCCAAGACATGGTAAGAAGAGGATTTCATTGCATATAGGTGTAGCGTCTCCTTGGTAACCAAATGAGGTCGAACCAAGATGGTACATAAAATAGTTATTTGAGCAAATCTTACGTCATTAGTATCAGGGTCTATGTGCTAAAACGTAAATTGTAAACCATAGACCCTGATAATAATGATGTAAGATTTGCTCAGATAACTATGTTATGCACCTTCTTGGTTCGACGTCATTTGGTTAACAAGGAGACGGTATACCTAAATGTTTACTTTTAGCACACCCTAAAGAGCTGAAAAAGAAAATAAGTACATAAAGTGCCTAATTTAACACAAAAGGATGACTTTAATTTTAAAGATCATCTCGATGTTTGGACTAAATCAAAGTATTGTGAAACCTCCATTTAACGTGAAATTTCACTTCTTTTTGCAGGACGTCGGTGAAGATCATCGCCTGCTAGTTGCCATTGTGACAATTATGTGGATTTCTGCGTTAGTGTCATCATTTATAGACAACATCCCTTTTACCTCAGCCATGGTAGGTATCATTTTGTAGCATCGTTTAAGATAAAAGGAATTGTATTGGTTATTAGAAATGATAATAAGAAAATCTACTCGTGGTGTAGACATTCAGAATAAAAAGTCATGGAAACGGAAATGAGAAAAATTATTCTTGTGATTTTGTTTACTTTAGCATGTACTTTTTGTTTGTGGATGTAAAAAGGCATCTATAACTTGAGATAAAATTTGCAAATAGTGGGCTGACGTAGTTAAAAAGACTTCCAACAAACAATGACTACATGTCAAAATACTTTTAATATGAAGCTGAAGTGAGTTAAGCTTATCTGTTCTGTTTGCAAAGTAAAACCATACAGGTAGGTACAGGTTCATGATTACCCACCGAAAGTCCCATGCGTTGCTGCAGACCATTCTATACAGTTGCTTGTTTACATTTAAGGCATGCACTGCTCAATGTCAAGTGTAACAGTTATTGCTGTAGAAAATAGGGTGCTGATTACTATTGTCTTGTTTGTTAAACGTACATTTCGGTGCAATGACTTGATTGTGTTCTGCTTGAAGTCTGTTGTACTTTAAGACAGATTTTATTATCATCAGCTGTCATAAGTCCATTGTTGGGCATAGGCCTTCCCCATGTCTACCCAATGTCTCCGGCCGTGTGCAATGTTGCCAGTGCGTTGTTTGGTGGAATTTCTCGATGCCGTCTTCCCATCTTGTTTTCTGGCGCCCTCGGTTTCTGGTGTAACCTCTGGGTCTCCATGACGTGAGTCGAGTTGTCCACCAGTTGTCCACCAGTCCGCCCATCGCCATTTGGCTTCGATGATTACTTGGAGAATGTCTCTGATTCTAGTTTGTGGGCAAATCCAGGATGCTATTCCTTTGTCTTTCCAAGTGATGTTTAACATGATTCTCTCGTGGGCTCTTGGCATAGTTCTTAGTTTAAGAGTTTGTTTCTTGGTAAAATTCCATCTTTCTGCGCCCTGTGTTACTGTTGGTGTTATACACTAGTCGTGCATTCTGCGCTTCAACGCGAGAGGGACCTCTTTGCTTTTGAAGACTGCTCGCTCTGCCGAATGTTTGCCAGCTTTTCTTCGCTTGATTTCAAGTTCTTTTGAGGCATTGTCGTGGGATGAGATGTAGTGATCTACAGTTTCAATCTCGTTGTCGTTAATGACCACTTGGTTGTTGTTGATGGTTGCACCATGTTTGTTTTGCATGACCTCGGTCTTCGTGAACATCATGCTGAGGCCTACATCTAGGCTTGCGTCGTTGGGTTCTTGGAGCATATGTTGTAACTTTTCTACAATGTTGGAAGAAACGATGGTGTTATCAGCAAATCTGAGGTGACTAATGTATTCACTATCAATTGGACTTCCTTCTCTTGTCCAGTCTAGCTAAATACGTTTTCAAGGTAGGCTGTGAAGATTTTGGGAGAGCACGTATCGCCTTGTCTGACTCCTCTTTTAAGTGTGAATGGTTTGGAGTCTGTTTGTAGCCTTATGAAGGATACTACATTTTAAAAGATATGTTTTAGGATTTTGATGTAGATTCGTTGGATTCCTTGTTCTCTAAGTGCTTCCGTGCCGATTGGAATTTCCACAGAATCAAATGCTATATTGTAGTCCACAAATTCCATATAGAGTGGTATGTTGTATTCGGTACATTTCTGAATAATTTGGTTCACGACATGCAGATGCTCTGTAGTAGAAAAAGAGTTTCTCATACCAGCTTGTCCCTTTGGTTGAGTTTCGTCCAAGACTTGAGTGATTCTGTTTGTGATGATCTTAGTTTGTAGGTGGTATTGAGCAAGCTGATAGGTCTATAGTTAAAAATATTTTTTGGATCACCTTATGGAGTAAGATTAGAATAGCTGCATTCCACTCTTTTGGGACGTGGCTCTGTTTAAGACATTCATTGAAGTGTATAGTAGGCAACATAATGTAGAGGGAAGGGAGTCGGGGTTCTGATTGAGACCTACAGTGGTAGTTGGTTTCCTGTGTGTCCTCGCACAGTATTCTTTGAAGTAATGCTTTTCAAAGACAGATTTAAATGCTTTTAAATATATATTTTTAGATCCCGGTGGTGCTGAAACTTACCGAAGACCCGTCGTTAAAATTGCCCTTGCGGCCGATGGTTTACGCACTGGCTTTCGGTTCCTGTCTTGGAGGTATTTATAATTATTATTTTTAAGTTTGATAAAGTTATCAATGTCTGTAGTTGAATGGAAAAACACTAGTTTCAAAGTTAAAGAAGAAACTTGCAAATCTAATATCTTGGCAAAATCTCTCCGTAGAGAGTAAGTTTCTAGCGATACTAAGGCGAGAGCATAGCAAGGCTTTAAGGGAAGCTGTTATTAAAGCAAAGCTAGCGGCGCGATAAACCAAGATTGAAGCACATGCCACATTAAATCAATACCAGAGCTGAAGCAAGTTAGCATAGAGCAAAGCACGTGTTTGAACAAAGCTATGACAGAGGAATTGTGGGCACTTGAGAGAGATAGTATTTAAGCAAAGTCACTTTACAAGTGCTTCCGCGTAATAATTACTAATTGGATCTGAAACGTATCTTACCGAACTCCAGTGGTGGTAGATTGCTCTTACGGAAGGAATATTGTACACATTTCAACACTAGATGCCACTGATTAATTGAATTTATACTTCCGAATACATTTCCTTCATTTTTAAGCGTTTTACCTTTGTTATGGAACATCCAGATCTTATGAAAAGGGACTTATTCAAAGCTGTTGTCGAAGCGTTACTAACATATGGCTCAACCACATGGACCCTGACAAAACAACAAGAACTATCTCTGGATGGTACTTACACACGTCTCCTCCGTACAGCGCTCAATTTAATCTGGAAAGAGCATCCATCAAAAAAGCGAATTTACGGACACCTTCCTCCATTATCCACATCAATAAAAGAAAGACTCCTAAATCTCGCTGGTCATCTTTGGAGGAATAAAAGAGAGCTAGCAAGTGTGGCTCTCCTCTGGGACCCAAAGCATGGCAGGCGATCCATAGGAAGACCCCATCACACATATATAAATCAACTGTCGAACGATAGTGTGCTCCCGCTTAAAGATTTGCCTGCTGCAATAGGGGATCGGGAAAAATGGAGGAAACGAATTAAACGTATCCTAGCTAGCTCGACATAATGGTGATGACGGAACATCTTTCTGTAGCCATTTTGTTCTTTTGGTACGAAAGAAAGAATCTTGAAACGCTCCCTGCAGTAACAAAACCTCAATGATCTATACTTTGACAAAGTCTGTTTTGGCATCTTATGTGGCGACTAGAAAATCACCATATGTTATCAGCGAAGTTCACATAGCTCAGTTGGTATGGCACACGCCCTGAATGCATGGCCTCGAATCCCTTCTATGACATAATTTTTAATATTTGTAGTATCTTTACAAACCTATCATTCCAGATACTCTGTTTCCGAAAACACTTTGCCTATGTTAATGGGCTTTGAACAGGATAAAGGGCTGAATGGAAATCGTTTTATTGTCAAGTCTCATTTGCGCAAGATGTCCGTAAAATGATGCGTGTTAAATTTTAATAATACCCAAGAACGTTTATTAGCAAGCCGAATGGGTGTACATTCCCTCCTCCATGCTCTGCATCGTGTGGCCCCTTCCTTATTAACTTTTAGTTATTTGCAGGCCTCATGCGTTTTTAGATTCTTACCTTTAGTATCAAGACAGACAGTTCCTTTTAAACGAAGTTACTACCATTGATAGTTTATTATTTAGAATTAAGAAACTTTTACAGAATACTACGTTCGCAAATTATACATAAGGTAAGAGTTATTGAAACAGCGCTCCCGATACTAGTTAACCGTGAAACTGCGTGCTTAGAAATCTCGTCCGTACTGTACCGTTTTGTGGTAATATTATGAGACCTGCCTTAATTTCTAGGTAATGGCACACTTGTTGGAGCGTCGGCCAATCTTGTTGCTGCTGGATTATCGGAACAACAAGGCTACAAAATTTCATTCAATACTTTCTTCAAGTAAGTACATTGGCAGCTCGATTGATAGTGACAGTGATGTGAAGGGAGAAATCTGTTATGATGTTTAAATATCTTTGTTATCGGGATTCTTGATATAGCCATTACAAGAAACAAAATTGAAGTTCTTAAAGACACGGTCTAAATGAACTAGGACATAGTGGGACCAGCCCCGGATTCTCAAGCAACCTAATCATTATCATTGTTATCAACTTCATTGACATCATAATCATTATCATCATTGTCATCATCGTGATCTTCATCATGATTATCATCACCATTATCATTATCATTATCATCATCATTATAATCATCACTATGATCATTATCATCATTATCGTCACCACCGCCGCCATTATTGTCATGATCGTCAAGTCAGAGTCCTCAACGTCACCATCATCATAATCACCATCATTAATACTATGATTATTTTCCCCATCATTGTCATCACCACTACCACTATGGGCAGCAGCAGCGGCAACTATTTTCCCCATCATTGTCATCACCATCACCACTATGGGCAGCAGCAGCGGCAACTATAGCATAACCGTCATCGTTAGCGTCATCGTCATCATTACCACCGTTGTGTCATGACAATAATTGGTATCACCGTTACATCTTTTATTCATAATGGGCATTATCTAACTGATCCCCCTTCCTATAGTCTCGTCTTCCTGACTTCCATCATAAACAGAGGCTTTTCATATGACATCATGATTAAAGTGTCAACCATGTTGGACTCACGAAGACGTGCGAGCTTCATGAAACTCGTTTTTTATTAGAGGTTTAAAATGGCGAGTCTATGCTGTGACAAAGGCTGTAATAACATGTGCATCAACGTAAATACCTTGCCTCGAATATTTTAAAACCATGAGACTTATTTAGAGCTGGGAAAGAAATAAACACTATAGATTTACTACATGTGTACTGTTCCTCCGGTTCCTGCGAGATCCTCCATCGATGTACATGGACAATATATTTCAAGCATTGGGCATTGACATAGCTAGTTAAATTTTGTACTCAACAATTTTCCGTATTTGTTCATTACAGTACACAAAGCTGTAATCTGTCTCCTCGTCCTCATCAATATCGTTCCTTTATGGGAGATGTTTTCGCCTCCACCCTACTTTTTCCATGCTTCTCATACATTCATAACAGCATACCTTTAGTTTTTGTAATTTTTGTGGGTTGGGATAGCATGCTTGTGACAGACTAAATTAAAAGAGAAGTGTAGCAAGATAGTTTCTAATCCATTTATACTTTTTATGGAACTCATAGGGGAGGGGGGCGTCATTCAAATATATTGTGTCATGATATTGGAGGATGTTAGAATATAATTAAAACTTTATGGTTGTGTGAATTATAACTTTCGAGGTACGTCCAACATAGTTGTGAACTCCGTTTTACGAGGAGCAGAGGAGTTTCAAGATTTATGGAAAGGACGTCATGATTATGTTTGTAATAAGGGAACCAGAGATGACGGTGGTTATGGCCCTTATTACATCGTAGACTGTCTGTCTTAAGGCATTTTATCTGTAATTTGATATTTTTATATCTTAAATGTACATTTAATCTCATTAAAAGCGTTAAACATGTTATAGAGTTACTGCTATGTCCGTTTTTAGTAGAGGAAACTGAAGAAAGTGGCAAATTTGTCCTCGTCAGTATAAGATTACATTAATTTATGATTTTGTTCTCTTAAATATATTGTTAAAAATATTCAACAAACATACTTGCACGTTATTGGCTTGTTCACTGATTTAGTAGGTCATACCGTGCTGATTACGTCTCTAAACATCGATTACGCCGTGAATGAGGATATGCAATGAATAAGCCCGTAGCTAAGAGGTATCAGGGCAGTGCACCTTGAAAAAATCCCCTCTCACATAAACTGCTAAAATCGCAAATACTACGTAAATTGCTCCGTATTGTCTTTCATAAGCCCATGAATGTCAACGATTGGCTGTAGAACTGTTTATAAAGCGAGAATTAAATCACTAACCACAGAAATCCACCAGATTAATAATGCAATAGGTATACGGTTTAATAAGCGTTTTGGTAGTAAACGTAATGCGTTGTTTATGTAAGTTACAACCCCCATTTTCCCCTTGAAACCAACATTTCAAAATTTGTTAGAAATGCAAGTGTCGATGAAGCTGAGATTACAAAATATCTTCCTAAGCTCACATTGGAAGATGTGTAAGACTGCATTTGCTAATTAATAGGACTGAGAACGTAGTAAAAATTTCCATTAGAAAATCGGATAATAGAGGTAGTGGTATCTTACGAATTTTTGCTAAGAACTTACACCAGGACACGATCGTACGAAGTGAAAAGTGGGGTTCTAATTAGCTCAACAACATTTGCTTTCTTCGAGCATTTCGTTTGCATTCTCTTATGTAGAACCTTTTGCAATGATATTTTAGTTCTAAACTTTAACCCCCTGTAACTGTCCGAGTCTTCTTCTGGATATGGTATCGGCGTTCACACCTATTTTATCTCGTTATCTTGATATAAATTCTCAGTGTTTATTATGAGAAGAGACAACGCTTTTCTTCCGTAGATGTTTCTCATTCATTAACTGTATTTTTTTTGTTCCTCTACTGTATTTTTTTATTCCTCTACTGTTTTTTTCCCCTCTACTATGTCTTTTTGTTCCTCTACTATATTTTTTTGTTCCTCTGCTGTATTTTTTTGTTCCTCTACTGTATTTTTTTGTTCCTCTACTGTATTTTTTGTTCCTCTACTTTATTTTTTTGTTCCTCTGCTTTATTTTTTGTTCCTCTACTTTATGTTTTTGTTCCTCTACGTTATGTTTTTGTCCCTCTACTGTATTTTTTGTCCCTCTACTGTATCTTCTTTTATCATGTATTTCCATATTTTTACTTATATTCTGAAGCGAGATCGTTTCTCTATTAACCTTGAACGTCATGAATTCTACGCATATTAATGAAGATACGTAGTGATTCAATGTCAAACACTTGATAATGTTTGCATCAGGCGCCTCAAACATTGACGCACCAAGGAATTTCACGCCTTGTATGAACGGCAGTGGTAAAAACCTC
Organism: Carybdea cf. marsupialis auct. non (Linnaeus, 1758); assembly: GCA_010016065.2. Lineage (NCBI taxonomy): Eukaryota > Metazoa > Cnidaria > Cubozoa > Carybdeida > Carybdeidae > Carybdea > Carybdea cf. marsupialis auct. non (Linnaeus, 1758). The sequence goes on along the minus strand of JAAAKL020010776.1, from coordinate 5,991 downwards.
TATAGCAGTATTTTTAGCGTTATCGCCATATAGTTGCTGTCGTCACCACGACCATCCTTTAAATTTACTCTATATTGTCTGTTTCAGGATTGGTTTTCCGGTTATGCTGATTACAGTCTTCGTTGCCATGTCATACCTTCTTGTGTGCCATGTAGCATTGAATTGGGATGATCAGATGTGATATATCCTGATGAAAGAGAAAAATGGTTAACATAAGTTATGGAGCATGAAGGAGTTTATTCAAATTACGTATTTAATGATTCCAACACACGCATAAATATCTTACATTACGTTTTGTCCTCGCTATCAAAACGAGTGTTCATATGTACCTGTAAATGTGATAAAATTGGGGAATTTAAGCGAGATAACTGGAAACGTTGAAAAGTTAAAAGGTATCAAGGGAAAGGTAGTGCTAACATTATAAGTAGTCGTTTAATCAAGTCTAAAGATTTTAATTATCTGTGAATAAAGACATTTATAAAATGAGACGCTCATGGAATTACCAAGTTATGTCCGAAAACTCTAAAAAAAAATCGAAATCGAATCGAATTTCGAAAAGCTTTTCTTTGTAAATCCTGTAAATCTACCACGTTTATGAAAATTTCCAGCCTGATTTATATATGCAAGGCAACTGTGATGACGTACTTGGCATTTACCTTTTAGTTTTGTCATAGCAGGCTGCTAGCTTATTGACAGAGCAACTGGTTATGGAGGTGACAATAGATCGAGTTGAGTCGATAAGGAAGGTGCTTGAAGGGAGGTCTGGGCTCAGATCTGTGTAAGAGAACCATATGTTTCTCCTTATTGTTTATGTAGATATTTCGTACCTTCAGCTAAATTTATATTCATAATTTTAAATTCTTAAAACAGGTGCGAAATATCGACACTAATAAACAATATGAAAAGACGTGTGTTAATTTTAAACTTGCTATACTTGTTGCGGACGCAACTCTTTCCGATAAACGGAGAAGACACGATTTGTATCACGTGCTGAAGTTAATTAGCCAATGTAGGTTTTGTGCCGAGAGTGGATAAGTCCAGTGTACATGTGTTGTTTAATTCATCTTGGGCATCAGGTGGCTTGTTTATTACGGTAAAAGATGAGATTTAAGGTACAAATTTCAAAATTTATTTTTTTAAATTCGTGCAATGTATGCTGGTAATAAGACCCATTTCAACAAGGGATAAATGAGTGAAAGGTGTATTAATACCTTCAGTAGTTGTAAAAGTGACTCATCCGAAGCCACGTGCAGAATATGAATTTCAAAAGTTAAGTGTACCTTTGTTTATTTTTTTATGACAAAATTATATCATCTGCCTGTGTAGTAGTTTCTCCCAGTTGTCGTTATCCGCATGTCAGCCAAGTACACAAGTAGTTCTCAGAACCTTTGACTAACACATCCATAATTTGGATGTAGATAAACATTGTTAAACAATACTACGGGTGATCTTTGTAGCTTGTGGATCCGTGGTGTCTATTTGGGACCTCTGCTTCATGTGGATATTTACAGATCTTCTAAAATGATAAATCTTCCTTGTATCGTTCCTCTTGGCTATTTCGTAGACACGTTGGATCTTAGATATTGGTTAGGAACTTTTTTTCGTTCTTATTAGTTTCCCATGGTAAATAATACAATTAATTCTAAGCCAAGATGCTAGTCCTACAGGTGTATCCGCGAAATCGCAGAGATTTCTACCCCCTCCAACTCTTGTTCTTATTTTAGTGACCAGTAACAAAGATGCAGGTTGTACTTGTATATACAATGACGCTTATCCCCACCCCCTTTCGATGCCAACACAAACGAAACCCCTATGAATGGGATAGAAACAGAAGATCATTGATATAATTGTAGAGGCTGTAGTCATGAAAATACGGATTGTTCATAAAGGAATGCCCCGTCAGTCAAGTATCAAGAAAATACTGATTATTGGAATGCCCCGTCGATCAAGTATCGGTAACTTTTGAACGAAGATAGAAATGGCAGCTTATCGAAGTTGGTTTAGGATACTGTTAGAATATACTGCGCATGTTTTCCGTTCCTTATTCAGCGGTAAATTGTAAGATGTCCATCATGATAGTATGTACGAGACATTGGTCAAAGAAAAAATCTGATATCTTCAATGTTATGAGGGTTCATAGGAACATGTGATGCATTTATACCCAAATGCATCTCGAAATATTTAGAATTAAAGTTTGCCATGCGTAATTTCCAAGATTTTGGTTGTATAATTGTAGATATTAACTTGATGTCATTTTTAGATTGCTGTTATACATCATTCTTACATTTATTTAATAATGGGTAGATATAAGGGATTATTCGTAGTATAATAGTCAACGTAATCAAAAATGTTCTTTCGTGCTGTAAAGAAGGGAAATATAATTTATTTGTATGTAGGAAATATCAAATAGAAGAGAATGTTGTATCAGTAGTACCGAATTTAAATATTTAGAATGGTCTCATCAACCCTCGCTTGAGTGTGGCCTTTGTAACTCCATCTCCCACCCCGCAAACATTTCCCTGTCGCGTCTGTTCTTAAATGTTTAAGGCTCTGAACTTCGTGCCTTTTACGTTAACATGTCTGTAGTGATATTTATAAACAATTAATACATCAGATTAGTTTTTAATTTTCGTTTATAAATTATAGTACTAATAAACCCGTTTTATTTTCAGGCTAAAATCGTCCATTTAAGTGAAATGTAGAGCTAAATGAATATTGTCACTTTTTGTAGAAACTACTTTTAAGAAAGCAAATGAACTGTAAGAAACTCATTTTAGAAAATAGCTAGATTTAAAGACTAAATTAAAATGGATACAGATATTTTACTGTGGATTACCTTCGGATATTTTATGGCCTGTGATCTCGACCTTTTTTTGTATAGATATTGAACTTTGCGTGGATAGAAAAATGGGTTAGAGAACCGTAACAGAAACGTGACAATAAAGGAAAAAGCGGTTGTCAGCCCCAACCTATCCTCCCCTCCCTCCCCTCCCTCGTTTCGTATTAATGAAGGAAGAATCATAAATAGAAATTCAAACATTCTAACAACAAACGTCTTGGGGTTTACGAATGGAACTAAAGTTTCAGTGTTGTAAGAGTAGCATCTTAATATAGGGCAGCTTCTCCCCCCAAATGGAGGAGTTTTAGGAGGGATGAGTGTGAGCAACGCAATAAATATCGCAGTTCGTGTTGAAAGTGTCATTTTGTCGAATGATAATCACCAATAATGTTATTTGTTCTATTATCATTGTTTCCTTGCTATAATAGCAGGTTCCAAGACGGGATGTCGAATCTCTAGTACAAACTGAGCATGTTTGACAACTTTACTATTAATTTATGAAGATTTTATTATCTGTCAAATATAAACACTACCACGCTCTTATCTTTCCCACTAATTTTCCTTCTTAATATTCTATCAGTTATTCCCTGGTTTTTCTACTGTCCCTAATTTTTTGCTTTGCCCCCTATTGTTTACACTTGTAGTCCCTACCCCTGATTTTGCTTGAGGACGAGGGGAAGTCTTGGCTATTCGTCTGTGTTGTCATGTAATTAGGTAGTGTTTATGAATTATTCCGAAGATGAACCTTCACAGTTACATATAGAGAATTTCAACGTTATATCGAGTTAATATTTTGCGTCTTCAGTGACTTTTGCACTTATGCATTGTCGTCAATCATGCAATTCGTGCACAACTTCAAAACACTGCCTGATTAATAGACACGTTTAGTTCAGTAGACAAAATCGAAAGCTACCGGTTTTCGACGCTTGTTTAAGAGCTTAAAAGCAACATGTTAAAAACAACATCGCACCTTTCGTATACCCTCTTTTTCAAGCTGGTTATTCACATTTATTTGTAGGACATTTATTTGTAGGACATTTATTTGTAGGACATTTATTTGTAGGACATTTGTAGGACATTTATTTCTTGTGAAACTTACAAATCTGGTAATTGATGGAGCTTCAGTTGCAGAGACATGCCGTAGTCAAAGTCAGTTCTTAACCCCGTTTTCATTTTCATTTCACAAAGTGCAATTACGGACCCAAGTACCACCCTTACATTGAGAACATCATCTCTGCTTTTGAAATGGCTTTTGAAAACCTAACGATGTAAGCTTGCAATTAACCATCAAGGCAAAGGCATTTAAGAAGCTTTGTTGTCTTTCCAACAATGGGTTAACATGCACGTTTTCTTGTGTGCACGCTTTATACTTTATTTGGTCAGAAGTACCTGCTCCACGGCATCCTATCTAGACATGATTTTTAGTTAGTTCTTGTGAAAATGAAAACAACTTAAACTCGGCATGAACAGACGAAACTGTGCAATAATAAGGTAACTTTGGCAGTGGTATTTTTATTCCTTGTTTAACGTCATATCATTGACAGATAGTATTTACGAGAATGTTGCTGTATATTTCACAACAGCTTTCTGGCCGCGTGTTTTAAGCCAAAATTTTATAGTAACTCTTTCACAGGCTACAAGTCATCACTGCTTGAAATTTCATTTATTTAGAATTTGTAAATATATTCCTTCTTCCTGAAGTTATTAGCAGGAACTGATAGTAGTAACAGATCAACGGTGCTACTACAATTCCACATTCCCATATTATGTGAGAATAATATGACCCTAAAAATAATGAAACACATAATGCATAGTGTATGATATAAACAACTGAAAGAACGTGAAGTTCGAAGAAGTGATATGCCCCACTTAATCTTGATTCACAGTGTCACTCTCTTTATACTAGTGCTTGATATTACGATTCCAGCACGAGTGCAACAGTTAATGTTTTTCTGCCGAGGACGAGATATTGGCTCGTCTTGCCGGAGGTACATGTTATTCTAGTTGACGACGGTTGAAGGTTTTGATGTCAATTTGACTGTTTCTCTCTTCCATTCGGTATTTTAATCGACAGATAAAATCTATCGTCCTTTTATATCCATCTCATATGAAAAGTAAACCCATAGCTACGGGCCTGTGTGTTCGTTCTTCCTTCATAATTGCAGCTTTTATTTACCGTTGTTGCTTGTACATTCTTGGCAATGGCTGGAGAAGGGTAGGGTTAAGAACAAAGATCCAGGTAGGTATGTACAACATTGAACTTACAATTTGTTGTTATGAGATCTATTTAGTTTTCAACAACTTTCTGTTTTCCACTCGATCCCAGCCATTTTCTTTTCTTATGAATAAAGACCAGGGGCGGATCCTGTGAGGGGTGTAGGAGTGTACCCCCTATCTTTGCAAAGCAATATATTTACTTAAATGCAATTTTTTTACTCTTACACAAGAAAACCCTTAATGGGATGCAAACCCTTGGGACTAGAATAGCTCTAACAGAATACTTGTATAGCTCTATATTATAGTGCGCCGGCACTGGGGCATCAAATGTCAGATTCTGAGTCTTTCACTATTAGCTACGCCCCGTTCCACTCCGCCCCCTTTCTTATCCCTTTGTCCACGACAAGTCTAAGACAAGCTTGAGAGAAGGAAGCTTTGACCTAATACAGAATTGCGGTGAGTAGGATTCCAAGAAATCCGAAATCTTCAGCCACGTTTTATAAATTGATCCCTAAACCTCTGACGGTGACACTGTCCTGAATAGCACTAACTGCTAAAGATAACGCTTCCTTTTGTTGATAAACGAAGACGAGTGCTTAATGATTGCATCAAATTGATGGTTGGAAACCAACACCTTCCTTTCTACAGGAATACATGGATGTACTTTCGTACAATACCTTGAGATTAAGAATTCGTTGTTAGGAAAGAACATTTTATGAGCAAAAGTAGCGACTTTGGAAGAAATTATCACGTCCATCAAAAGGTTTGGAAGCGAATGAAAATTCATTTTTCCACTCAGTATGATGCTTTCGATTAGGCTCATAAGATTGCTTAAACTTGGACACCTTTAAAACTAAGAATGAAAGCTTTGAACTGACTAATGAACTTGTTTGTATCCATATGATTTGCTTAAATGTGCAGAGGGGAGGCATTTT
>JAAAKL020010775.1:0-14123 GCA_010016065.2 Carybdea cf. marsupialis auct. non (Linnaeus, 1758) | reverse complement strand
GGTGTTGGTAAATGCTGTCTGTTAATGCTTTCCGAGACATCGACGTTGGCTTTGCCTCACGGTGTCCATTCACGATGATGTTAAAACAAATCTCACTCCCATGAGAGGCTGATTGTCGCCCATGGTTATTGTTATTTATTGACGACTATTGTTTAAGAACAATGATGATAAATGCTGAAATACTCTACGTGAGTTTTGAAGTCGGATCAACAAAAGTCGATATGAGTTTAGAGATTGAAGTCATCTAGGTCTTTTGTTACAGTGTCATCAGTGAGTCTTTTGAAGTCTGTAATCCTCGGATAAATTAGCTGACTTTCTCTCAAGTGGGAGAGGCAGGGTATTGCAACACGTCACAGCATTAGATACGCAGTAACACTAGTTTTCACGGTTTGATTCCGAAGTCTACTTGGAGGGGTGGATGGAGGTGGGGGCAGTCATTCTCTATAAGTATTTTGCAGCACATATTTTTGGAAGATTCCAAAACGATCACGTCACATGCACTGCCTATGAAGACACATGTAGCATGTACTCTTAGGGTCACATATGTACAATGCAAACTAAATATAGTTTTTTAAACGCTTCTTTTGTATTTACTTAAATCGGCACTTTTTCAGATACCCCCGCCGCTTCATTCACAGACAGAATCCCCCACCACCTTTTCCACAGGAATAGGGTTACAGTTAGGGTGAGGGTTGCGGTGAGGGTTGCGGTTGGGGTTAGGGTTATCTGGAAAAGGTGGTGGGGTTACTCTTTTTCAGTGCAGTTTTGAACAATAGTAGTGGGGGGTATCTGCAAAAGTACCGGTAAATCTATTTAAACTTTGAATGTGAACATCATTCTAACAACGAATTTGCAAAGTGTAACTATGTCTCTTTTTTAACAAAAAATTGGTTAAAATATCTCATCGATCTGACTTTCTGAATACACTTTAAAGTAATGGGCCTTGAAATTTGCCTATTATCGATATGTAAGAGGGCGGTGGTCGAGCGCGACAGAAGCAACAATGATCAATTAAATCTTTTTATGGCGAAAAAAGGGATCACAGTCTTCCGATGGCAATTACTATGATCAGTAAATCGACGGCCTGTACAGCTAGAGGACAGCGAGAAGTTTTCGGCACTGAAAGTAGTTTATATCTTCGACTGTTTAGTATTACTTCAGTCGTACACAACTGACTATCGCTTAGCAAACGGGTGAATATACACAGAATGAAAGTGTCTGAGGAATGTTGGATTTGCTTAATAAGGTAAGCTTGTTCTGTTCTAATTTAAGAATAAAACCCTACCCTAGAATGTGTTGTTATTACCATGCTGCAACGAGCGGGTAGGCGATGTTTACGCTACTACGTCAGACTATTGTGAACTGCATTGTCGTGAGCGATTATTACTGAAATGCAGTATACATTGCAGCAATAAGTACGTACGGCCGTATGTACATGATTTAACCGATTGCTTAAGCTTACTTCGTTGCGACCGATTGCGTAGCTTGTTATTGTATACGCCCGAAATGGTTTTGAAATACTAGCCTTGCATAACAAGTCCCTAAATACATTGCCAACGATACGAATCTCCGAACAGCCTGAAGATGGGAGAAGTATCTCTGGAAACGTAGCTCCGAAAAAGACTACGACTCAAGACATGACAAATATCTACCATCAATGGCAACAACTAAGTCGACAAACGTCAGGATATTTACCTCCATTCTTTGTTCTTCCTTCCTATTCTCCCATTATGTACACCTCAAAATCTCTCCTGCATACAATATTTAAGACAGTGTCCTTTAAAAACAAGAATTTTAAACAAGTAATAACGAGTAGATAACCTGTCTAGACTGTAGCTAAGTACGATAGTTAACATATATCTCCACTAGACGATTTTTATGACGATCGCTGCAGCGATCGTGGTTACGTATGTGCAGCTAGGATTTTTTTCATCGCGGGACGAAAAGTAGAAATGGTTCTACTTTTCGTCCAACGTCCAACAAATAACAAATCTCAACATTATCTCTTGGTTTCAGGCAGCCTTTCTTGCGTCTTGACTGAGCACTAACCTACAAACTAGTATTACTCGTGGATATATATGTATTACGATACATGACAGAGCTCGTGTCTGTAACAAGAAAACTACTTAAGAACGAGAAAACAACTTATCTGCAATCAACTTCCTACTATTCACATGACATACGACCTACAATCAATGGCAATGTTACGCATGTATCAGGTAGAAATGAACGGCAAAAGGACACTATGTGACTTTGATCGTCACTTACTATTCTTCGGCTATGAAAACGTCTCTAAATTCTACATGCTCCCCACCAAAAGGCGACATAGGGAGGCTTTTACTAAACAGAATTCTGCATTTAAATTTTGGTTCATTATGTCCAGTCTATGTATTCTTCATCTTCATAAGCTCTCACAATTTCGGATCAGGTCGTCTTCTAACATACAGAGTTTGCGGACGTCCCGCTTAAGTTCTCCGCTCGCTGTACGAACTACGACTCAACGTACATTACCTTCTTTGTCGGGAAATGTCTGTAGTACCAATCCTTTTGGCCAGCGACCACGGGGGGCATTCTTCGAAGTAAGCAAGACAAAATCTCCAACTTAGAAGTTCCGTCCCTCTTTCAGCCACTTTTGTCTTAACTGCAACGTAAGAAGGCATTCTTTTCGCCATCTCTTCCAGAACTCGTAGGCCATCCATTGAACAAGAATTCGGAAAAAGCAAAGGCAAAGGCAATCAGTTAAGAATTTCCTGAAGACCTCGCTCCCCAAAAAACAAGCAAGCGCGCTTTACCTGTTGGACTATCAGACGGACGAACTCTTATTGATGCAGCTTTCAGTCATTGCTACAAACATTCAAGCAAACAACACCACCGACATTGATGTATTCAGAAGAGAATTGTATTTCGCGTTTTTAGACCTCTTATCCGACGAGCTGCAGAAGCGATTCTCTCCTCAATCGTGTGAGGTAATGACTCAGATCTTGGCATTCAATCCATATGAATGGAATAACGAGAGCCGAGAGAAGCCGACGAAATACACTAAAAGATATGACATTTCAGAGTAAAGCCTTGGCTTGTAACATTCTTTATTTGGACCCTCAGGTACTTCCGAACCACGTTTGACAGAAATGGGTCAAAGTAATGGAAAACTTTATTTCTTCCTTTGATTTTAGAGACGTTTAAGAACAGCGCCTTGGAGCATCTTTATCCAAGTCTGCACAGAGCTCTAAAAGCTTACGTTGGCAGCCTGTGATCGGAATGTAGTTTAAGTTCTAGTTGGGCGTCAACAGACACTTGACGTGACGTCAACAGTCGCGTGACCTGACGTCAACAGTCGCGTGACGTGACGTCAACAGTCACGTGACGTGACGTCAACAGACATGTCTTTTATGTCAGTTTAGTCTCAGGAGTTTGGTAGAATTGTGGATTTGAAGAAAGGAGTATAGAGTGTGGACGACTTTGCTTGCAGTCGAATCGTTGTATTTTTCTTAATTAATAAATATTCGATCAGAGGAAACTCCGTCTGTTTGTTGAGTTTAGTTAGCGGCAGTTTCAACTTATAAAACATCCTGTATTCCTGTTATAATTACATCGTGTGAACTATCGCACAGCAAAGTAAAATTGATCAACACATGATTGCGTGCAAAAATGGGAGAAGAAAGACTCGAGCAGTTGCTCATTATCAGAATTGAGTGTGATATCTGTGGCTCAATAGAGCCTTCTTCATTACAAGAAAACTTTGCAATGCAATTTTCACCTTTGAGCATTATGATGCTACACGCCACCTTTTCAATGTTTGGAATTTTCTGCTTACGATTTAGGATTTATATTTACATTTTACATATAAATACTTTTAATTTTTTCCCACTGAACCTTTTTAAAGGAAGTATCTTTGAGTCAAGCGTGTCTACTTAAGAACTGAGAAACTTTTGCAAGTCCTTTGATTTGTATGATTGAGCTCTGCAGAAATGTATTGAGCACTGTCGCAACGGTATTCTTAAATCTATTTTTTACTGTTTGTCAAGTATTATCAATACATTGGAAATGACTAACACTTTACAGCCAAGCAAAATGAAATCAGAAAATCTATCAACTCACCTAATGAATATACTTCGACCTCACAAAGCGTAAGAGTTCTTCCACTTCCCGGTAGCGAAATTTTAACTCCGTTTCCAAGAATAGGTTTAATACATAGGAACGGCTTTGTACCACTGTGTAGAAAAGCTTGCTTTAAAGCGCAGCTAATGAACAGAGGAATAAGAGAACATCGTAGCTGATGATATAAACTGTAGCTAATGAGATAAACTGCATCTAGTGAGATAAACAAGATGATAAAACCAGGATCGCTACAAGGAAGACACACCCAAATTAGACTACAGATAGCCTTAAAGGGGTGACTTTTAAATAACTACAGTTATACCAACGTTACATTTAGTAGGCAGGCAAACAAGCCACCAAGAAAAACAAGTAGCCTACCATTGAGGCTTCAATTGCGATTGAGTGGCCTTTTCGCGTGGACGTTATAGCGCTCAAACGATCTGCAAGTGTGTAGGAAAACAACTTATATACGTTTAATACGAGCGTCAATGACCGTACTTTCTTTAAAGGTAACATATTAGGGCCTACTAATAGCCCACTTAATGATAATAATAACTTTTTCAAAACCTCATGTTTATTTATTTATTGACTAAGCTACAATTTAGATAATCACTTGACAAATTAAACAAAACAACTTAACTGTGAAACTATAATAACAAATTTGTAACGAAGATATTAACTTGCGTAACAAATAAGAGAGTGATTAACTAACAGTCACAAACATGTTAACACTCTAGATACGAAGGTCTTGATTACCAAGTTAACAAGTCTGGAGTGTTTCATTCTTTGTCCTTACAACAAAACAAATAAGTATGCAGCTCGGATGCAACAAGCAGATAGCTTCTTAGAGATACACTCAAGGAAGTCCGTGTATAATTAAGCTTCTTTAGCCAGTGTTCCAATAGCTCTCGTATTTATATTACAAATTTCACAGAATATGATGCTCTTTGTTGGGTACAGAGGTGATGGTACTTTTCACGCTTTCTGGTGGCATTAACCTGGTGATTCTTTTGAAAGCCCACGGTAAGTTCAAATACATACAAACAGCTCCCTTTGCCAATAAGCATTTCTGTTCTTTCATGATCACCAGTGATTATGGATGGAGACTTGTAGCCAAGGATGTCAGCATAGATATCTAAATCTCCGTTTAAACATAAGAATTTGGCGAGGTTGATAAGGATTTAGTCATGTCTCCAGTTGTACCTTCCCTATTTGAGATGCTCAAAGCAACAAGAGACGACATACTGTAACGTCTGGCAATCCAGAAAAGCTTTGCAAAAACTACTATCAGATATTTTTTATCGTTGGAGATTTTTTAAAGAAGCAAGAGAGTATTTTATGCTGCAAATGACAAAGTTGAAAATATTTTTGGGCAAACTATTTAATGCACCACGCCAAACCCCAATGTGGTCTTTTAGGTCTTCGTTAGTTTATGACCTCAGAACGATACTTTGAGTATTCATTTTGTTTATTACTTTCAATTCTTTCAGCTCTCTTATTTCTTTAGCAAGGGATTTTCTATCAGCAAATTTATCATACTCAATATTTTTAACTTTTTTGCTTTGAAAAATAAATTGCATGTCTTAATCTTTTGCAAAGCACAATTTTTTCATTATTATTACCTGACATTGTTACAATTTTGTATAGATGTCAATTATTTTAAGGCCATATTTGCCTTTAAAGAGCAGCCCGATGTCCAAGTGCCACTAAATGGCATTTCCAACAATCTGCGAAAGACACTACAACACTTCATAAAAATGTAGTTGCAAAGAAAATGATTCCATTCATATCTCAAAGAGGGTCATAAAACATGAATTGACGTGTACAGAAGAACTTTATATGCTAATTAGTTTACATATGATAAGCGCTGTTGTGTATTTGGGGTCCGATTGGACCCACATCCCTCAGACCTCCAAGGGTTAAAACTGGGGTTATATGTTGGTCCCTCTTGCTACGAATGACTAGACGACTCCTAGCGTTTTGTACATGCTGTATGTTTTTCTGTAAGTTCAAGTAAACGTCATACAAAAGGGAGATGCAATAGTCCAATCTCGAGGTAATATATACATGGACAAGAATTTCGGTTGATCCTGAAGGAAGGAATTTTCTTATTTTCGCTAGACGCTTCATTTAAAAAAAGGATGATTGACAGAACGAAATTACATGTTCAGACATGCAGAACTATCTATCAAAAATTACTCCAAGAATTCTGGGTCTTGCTCATATCTCCAATGTTTAATGCTACCAAGTTGCATGCTTACTACTAGGAATGATCTATCGGACAATTGGAGATTTTGTGACGATTAGAGATGAACAAATTTCTATTATATTAATTCTCGTTCAGGTTTTTAAAGCAATTTTGTATACATTTGAACAAACTAAAAACACAAATCCATCATTTGATTCTTAATTTAGTCCGACAAGAGAATGCTGAGGAAGAGGTGAAAGTCTCTACAAATCAGTGTGAAGTTGCAAAGCAGATACAGTACTTCCTCGATTATCCGTCCCTCGATTATCCGGTCCTAGATTATCCGATCACGGATCGGCCCAAAGTAGCAGGTATCGCTTTTTTAGATGAAAGTCGTCTCAAACAAAGTGTCTTTTACGCATGAATAATTTGAGATAGACCACAATGAGCAATTCCGTGTTGTTGTTTTTTGGTTTGCCTGCCTAATATTGCTGCCCCAGTTATATAGTTTAATGCTGAAAAACTGTAAAGTTATTTTCAAATCAATTTTGATAAATATATAGGACATTTTTAATATCTGGCCATTTTGGATTATCCGGCTCGATTTTCAAATCTTCCCCCCGAACTTGACCGGATGATCGAGGAAGTACTGTACATGGATTATTGTTATTCATTTTTTAATCGTTCAAGGCCGCAGCCACCACTAGGAACGGGGTTACTTTCCGCTTCGGATGACTATCTATTCATGTTTCCTATTCATGTTATTCATGCTATTCATACTTGCAGTCCCCTCTCTTTTCTATGTGTCCTATTCCACTTCACGAGAGCAGATGATAGAGCATAGTACCTCTGGTATCGTGGCAGGTAAGTTCAGGGTCGGTTCGAACTCACGACCCTCGGATTGTGAGTCTAACTCTCTACTAAATACCAGCACTGTGTACGATTCCCACTGGATAACCCTTGTTACTCTTCGGTGCCTAATAAACGCATTGCACTTACGAAATGTTAAGCTTTATAAATCCCTGCTCTCATTAGAGCCCCCTTTTCCGCTGATTTGTCCTTAAAAATAGATGTCTCCATTTGGTCGAAAAGACTACATAAGAAAGGACACTCCTGCTTTTAATACTTTCTTTGGTATGTAGATATTGCAAGCTTAGCATAGCCGCGCAATTCAATTACGTACATAAATGTGTAAATCTGTCTTTATCAATTGATTTATAGAACAAAATTTAGCCCCTTTCATTTACTACTTCTTGAGAAAACCCAAAAGCCCATTCTTATCAAACCATACTCATTAGACACTTAAAGTAAGCTTTGACACCTTTCTGGTGGCCGATGGTTCCGCTACGTTCAAAGCTTTACATATATATGGCATCCACATAGAAGTTGACGCTATTTTGTGCTGTATTATGGATGATGAATAGCCATGCACACACTGTAAAAACCCTATTCATCACCATCCAACCCCCTTTACCTTGGAAGAGTCTGATCTTTCAAATTATTTGTGTAAAGGAAAAAATAAAACTAGATCTCCTTATGTACTGGAAATCGCGTACCAACAGTTGTGGAAGGAGAGTTGAAAGTAACGCCAAAAGTAATGTAAAGCAACTTTGTGACTACCACACACAAGAACACTACAACGTGAATTAAAAGAAAATGGAATGAAGTAATAAACTACTCTCGATTATTTGTCTTAAACTTACGGAATGTAATTTCCATGTTTGCTGCGAACTAGTATATCAAAATTGTTAAGTCGTTCAGGGCAGCAGTTTTGACGATTGGTAATCACTACTTGCTTGATATAGTGTTCTTTCTCTAGATCAACGTACCACCAAGGATTATTTTGAGGTTTTGTCGCTGTACATGACCCTTTGAAATAGTTACCGTTCCTGTTTCCATCCACTGCGTTTTTTGCGGCACCAGAAGCGCTTGCAGTGGTAGCTTGTGTGGCGTTCTTTCCCAATGCAATGTTACTTCCTGCAAGATAAAACAAAGATGATTATGAAACAATCATATTGAAGGCATTGGGACTGAGGTTTTATAACAGAAATTTGTAAATATAATAAGTGAGATTTATGATCTACCTTATATACCAAACTGCTATTACAGTATGCGATGGCTCAGTGGTTCAATCTGCAGCTTCGAGTGCAGACGGTTCCAGGTTCAAATCCCACTCTGGGCGATTTGTAAATTTGTCTGTTTCATCCATTTGTAAACTGAGCCGTCAAGTAGGCCGCCAACCCAGCGGGACATCCTTCCGAGGTCGGCAAATGGAAACCAGTTCAAACTGGGGTTAAATTGTGGAATCACCAGGAAGAGGAGTGTCACCCCTCTCTGCCTTCGGGCAGAAGCCATTTCAAAAGGGTCGCCCTCGGCTTACAATATCCACCTGCGGAACCACGAAAAGATTAGATTGGGAGAGTTAAAGATGAACTATAGCTGTTTGAATACAGGATGTGATAATTTCATGCACTGTGCTCCTCTTTTGCTGTAACGTTTTCGACTTTTTCAGCAGGACTCCCAATTACCGCAAAGTCCTGTTTTAGGCCTTCCACTTTGTAGCCCCTCCTCCCTAACCTGAAATATTGTTGCAGCACTACTAAGCATAACGCATAACGATTATACCTAACATAGATGCCACTAGATGACACTAATGAGATCCTACTTTGAGCTAAGGTTCTACTGGCTTTGTAGGAGTAATCACATAGAAACCAAAACCATAAAAGGAGAGCAAACAGTCGCTATTCCCCATTTTTTACCTTTTTCCACATTTAATGTTGGCTTGTCGTGGTGATCAATATCTTCTAATCTTCCATTGGGACGGTCTCAAGCATCAACGTCGTCTACCCATAATGATGTCAAGTCTTATAATTTGCATACTGCCAGTGAGTCTACTGGGATCTGTAGGGTTTGCTACTGGTAATATGTGACCAGGACAGCTCGTTTCGAATGTACTTCATTTAGGATAATGCTTCATGGTCTAGGCTGGGTGGTATTAGGGTTACAGCAGAGAATATCTTATAAAAGTCTTGAAGATAATATTTGTTCACATTCCAAATTCAGCCTGACACCAGTTACGAAGGTCGCAAGCTGTTTTTTCCAGTTTAATTCTTATATTCTTTTGTAGCTGCCCAGTCCTCCCTTCCCAGGGATAAATCAAGGAGCTGTATGTAATATCAATTTAACTTACATTAAAGCTGGACACAATTTTCCGATGTTGCATAAATATGATTAGAGTCATTTGACGCAATCGTTACCTCAAGTCATTGCCAAAGCATTTTTTCCAATGCTACAAAGTTGAAAATATCCTACATTGTAGCCACGTGGTGCATTTGAAAAATAGAAACAGAAAGACAGAGGGATGTGATTTCATTAGACATAGCGTCAAATAGCAATGAGATGGAAGATTAATCGATACTTCCAGTGAGCCTTTGTCTGTATTTGACACAATACATGGGGACTAAAGTCTTGAAAACATCAAAGGACTTGTGTCGAAATAAATAGTTTCCTCTGGAGAGTTAGAGATGTTAGCATTCCGCTAACTATTAAGTTTGGGTCCATATCCATTCACAACTATGGTCTGTTATCATGATAGACACTCTGTTTAACTATCAGAAGTGTAGGAGGCACATCTGAATTTTCCCGGATTGGGCGCCAAAAATCATATTGACCATATTGCTACACAGAATAGATACATCTGCTTCGTTCTCTGTTTGAAAAGCAGAGCTGGATCACACTGTAATACTGACCAAATTCATAATCAGGCTGAAACAGTTCTCCTAAAGCAGTTCTCCTCCTTTCCTTTACGACACTGAAGCCCTGAAAAATCCAGACAAATCCTTAGCCTATTTAGTGGAAACAAAAAGCAGATGTGAGGTACCTCTAAGCTCAATCACCTATGAGACCCATCCTGACACAACTAGGGACACAGCCAAAACAGTTTTTCAATCTGCAGCTCCAAACGTACTCGGGAAGAAAACCCTTACACCCGAATGAAAGGATGATAGATGAACCTCTGAGGTGGCAGTGAGGTGGCTGCAGCTGCAGTGAAAGAAATGAAGCATGGAAAGCCGCCTGGATTGGACCGCATTCCATTTGAATTTTTGAAGGAGTGAAATACTTTATATTAGCTAGCATGCAGTATATGAAACACTTGTTGTGGCAACGGAACTATAAAACACTGAAATTTATCCTCTTTTTAAAATCTGGGTCAAGTCTTAAATGTTTCATCTACAGGACAATTGCAATGGTAAGTCTCTGATGCAAAGTACACCCTTCGGAAGCGGACCACAACAAAACTGGAAAAACAATTTTGTTCACAGTGTGCAGAAATGAGAGAAGTTGTGCGAATCTGCTTCTGATAATATAGGTGCTTATTGAGAAACTAATAGCAATTAAGCAACAGACCTACAGTCTTTTCTTTTACTACAGCAAGGCCTTTGAGACTCCTAGACTTTTAAAGTGATGCTCTAAGCCGAAGTTCCCACCACCCCATTTAGCTTTTCTGCAAGGGCTATACATCGATCACACAGCAACAATTTTGTGACATAATCCATATAAAAAGGCATTTAACAAAGGGGTCTGTCAAGGATGTACTGCTTCGCAGAAGGAAGAGGGGGAGGACTACAACTAAACGCCTCCAAAACCAGGTGGGTTTAACTGCAGGTTTGGATGTCACAGGTGATGACTGTTAAAGATATATCAAAGATAAATGAACTGCCTAAATCTGACTGATATCGTAATGTTGTCGATAATACAAGAACTGGTACAACAAAGGCAATTATTGAATTCAAGCATTGAATAAAATCTATCTCTTTTAATATGAATACATCCTGTTGATATAACGTACGCTCATACTGCTGGCAGTCATATCCTTTTGTATTGTCGGTTTCTATGCATCGTTCAGGAGCACAGGGGTTAATAGTACGCTTTCGGCAATTATATCCAACCTGAGGAATAAAAGACAGTTGCTGTTAAATGTCAATAAAATGTGTTACAAGTAGCTATTACCCTTGAAGTCCCGCTGCAAATGGAAAAACTAACGAGCTGCGATATGCAGTGGGAAAGTGATGACATCACAAATCAAAACTTTTAGAAATAGTACAATCTGACTCCAGATATCGAAAGGCAAGCTTGGAATAGGATGTTTCCCAAAGTAGCAGACTTGTAGTGCATATAGTGTTTAAACTAGAGGCATTTTAATCTCAAAAATCTCTAGTCAAAACTCTGTTAATATTCCTTGTTTCCTTAAGTTAGGAACCTGCATTAAACAATAAGGTTTTGTTAGAGAGATTTAAAACTTTGAAACCTGATATCTCCGTGTTTGGAAAGGGCATCACTCTTAATTTTGGCCAACGACATTCTCACTAATAGGGTAACATGAAAATTGAGTTTTTTCCCCTTAATTCAAAAATGTTCAAAAACGTGACGTCACACTTTCCCACCGCATTATGCAGGAAAACTAAATAGCTATTGCAGATAAGGCTTTGCAATATAAAAAGAGCTCAAAAGAGGCAGTGCAGGCCGTCACAATGAGAAAAAAAGATTAGAAATAGATTTTTAAAGCTGATGAGCCTGTTACCTGAGGAAAAGAAAGATGGTTGCTTATCAGTCGGTCGAAGTCACTGATCTCTAAAAAGACTGGATCGAGTTTCCCATTGTTTCCAACTACGAAAAAGTGTAGTCACGAGTACTGGCCCCCATTAGTTAAAATAGCGCGGGAAAGTCCGCCATGTTGTGTAACATTGTTTATAAGCTTTGTGTGATGGGGACTGAAATGGCGTCCAACGACTGACCTCACTATCAGACGGAAGATGCTCGATCCAGTGTTTTTAGAAATCAGTGGCTACAACACGTATGTGGGGTAAAAAAGATTCCCAGGAGAGATTCCTCAGCGGTTATCATTCCCAAATTACGCAGCAAAAGATAGCTTTGGTGGCTCTGTTCAAACGTTTTAAATTTAGCTGTTGCAGCATGGAGAGGCCACAAACATTTTGCGGGCAATTTTAGTATATCTAATTTAAGTACTGTGCTTTGAAAGTAGCTGATTGGTCAAAACAACACAATTATATAAATAATTTGGGGAAACGACATTCTTTTCAAAGCTTCCTGCCAATTATGCTGGGGGATGGGACCTAAAGACGGTCTTGGTATGTCTGCAGTTGGGCCCAACTACCTTTGTCATGCTGGTTAATCCTTGCGGCTTCGGTCCTTCCCTTACTTCCCTTGATGGCGCTATGTTTTGATTGTAATGTACTGACTATTGTTTACATGCTTTACGCTTTGTGCCTTTGCAACACGCCTAGGCATGTCATTCAAACTGTTCTTTTAAAGGCAATACGGAGGCGATTAGAGGAAGAGTTTTTCTATGAGTTTTAAAAGAGTTATCAAGAAGTTAGTAATTATGAGATGTTCAAGAATTTAAAATTTTAGTTTTAAAAGATGTTAAAATATGTGAAAGCATTAAGATATTCTAAGATTGTTTTGTAAACATTTTATTCTATATTGGAAAATACATATTCTTACTGTTACGAATAAATAATGTTCCATTTTTGAACCGGATCACCTGCACATTGGGACTCACGGAACAGCTATCACCTTCCTCATACTGATTGGTATCTCAAGACGGTCTTCCTGATTATCACCTTAGCCCGACACAACCCTACACATTGGCATACTCAAGAGGAGTCTGGCTTGGGATGTATACTCTCAAGATTAAACAAGTAACTGATGGAAAACTCCACACTCGTAGAACTTCGTTAAGGAATTTAGAATTTTCACAGATTGAAATAGGTTGTTTGCATAGCAATGTTATTTCTTTTGCTTTCGGTTCTTGTTGCTTGGGCTGGCATTTATTAAGTACTTTGTTGTTTTGTAAAAAGTAGGAATTTATTGCATAAACAGATATTTTAGCTGGTATTTTAGTAAGTATTTCTACCGTTTTGGAAAAAGGAATTTCACCATGTAAACAAATATTTTAGTTGTATAAATTGTCTACGAAGACAAGTGGAAATTGAAGGAAAGAAATTTTCTGAAAGCTTGCAATGAGCAAGAGCCAGTGATTTACTGTTTCTTTATAGGTATTGTAACTTAATGGCTTAGGAAGTCTGTTCCTGTTTTGTATGTGTATAGCAGCAGCACCACCATTTACTACTCTTTCCTTGTACTTTTATTGCTTTGCTCACAAACGTTATCTTGTACTTTCCAAAGCTACTCTTTCCTTGTACTTTTACTGCTTCGCTCACAAACGTAACCTTGTACTTGCCAAAGCTTCAGAAACATTAAAAAAGGTGGAAGATATCTTCAACACCATTGGAGCTATCTACAAAGAACTGGAGGGCTTTCCAAAGCGGGGGGAGGTATATAAAACCTACCATAAGAAGTATGAGATGAGGAAGAACGGCACTTAGATCGGCGTCAGACACACGTTGGACTACAATAATAGACAATCTTTCAGCAACTCACCATCCATTAAGAGTAATAACCACCACAGTTCAAAAGTTAAAAGGTGACGAAAGTGCGTGTTTAAGTTAGCGAAAGAGAATAAAATCATTCAAGTTTGTGTAGGAACTGGTCATCTTGAAAGAACGTTTCTTGCTCACAGGATATTTTTTTAATTCTCTGCACATGGGCAGGTCTGTCCGATTCACTTTATCCACGCAGTCCTTTCCTCTGCACTTCTCTTCAGTTTTACGTAGTTTCCCTTCTTTAACTTCTCCAAAGTTCCCATTCTTTGGCTGCCTCTAGTTCTCTTTCCTTCCATTCTTCCTTCAATTGCTTCTTTCAGCTGTCCTTCTCCTCTTAGAACATGTCCAATCTAGTTTTTCTTTCTCCTTGT
>JAAAKL020010774.1:0-14125 GCA_010016065.2 Carybdea cf. marsupialis auct. non (Linnaeus, 1758) | reverse complement strand
AAAGCAAAATACTGCAGTTACCTGTCTGCTGACGTTCCTCAGACCACCACTGTATACTGTATTTATATATATTTATACATATATATATATATGTATATATTTATACATATATATATATGTATATATTTATACATATATATATGTATATACATATATATTTATATATCAATACTCACACACTTGTACACATACACACACACATAAATATACAGAAGATCTTACATTATCATAGTCCCACTGTTGCAAGGGTGCTCCATTAAGTTAGAACCGCCTTCACGGAAACAAGCAACGGTATGAAGAAGCAGCAAATCGCACCTTGCATTACGTTTCAAGTCCCCAAGACAGTCTTGTGGGAGGTCATACCTGGGAACTCAAATTGCAAAACATGAGTATATCGACACCTGTTAACAAACCCATCTATAGTCTAGTCGCTTATTAGGGAAGCTGATAAAAAATCTCTCTTTTAACGGATTGTTTTTTCCCCTTGGTGAGGTGCCAGGTTCGCTTCGCTGCCAGTGCAGGTCATTGACCAACTCCTATTGAGCATTTTTATTAAATAAGGCTAGCATAGGGTCTATCCTAGTACCCGGTACCTAATTAACTAGAATTGTTGAACCTGAAATTGAAGTCGAGTTTCGGTATCGAGATTACTTGCAGGTGTTTCGTTGTTTTCACATATATGATAAGTGTGCACATATTTGTATATTACATAAATAAATAAGAAGAGCCAATACAGCTGTAAACAGCTGTTAAGAACACACTGCGCTCTGCAAAAGGAAACATTTATATTGATACTTACCTTGTATTGAATTAGTGGGTACTGCTGGTAAGTTTCTTCCCGATCCCTCTCTGCGGGTGATCCAAGAAGGTAGCTCTGCTTACCAACAACTTTAAGGACATAATCTTCTTCACTCTCAACCTCTGGAAGGCAAAGCATCGAAGCTTTCGATTTGAGAGCCAGAGCAATTACAGCACTCGGATACGACTTATAATGCACGTCGTATTCTAAGTTACAGGTTTCTTGGGGATTAATATACAGTATGACACTGATACTCAAATTTGAATTTCCAACTTTCTCTTTCAAATAACTTGGTATCTCTGAAGTTTCTGAAAGCTCTGGTGGAAACGTGTATATAGCACGTTGCACCCATGAAGCACGCCCTCGTTGCAAAGCTATGGATTCGCAAAAATTACGATATTTCATACGAAAATCCAGTATTTCTTGATCTTCCACTTTCAGGTTGTTAAGCTGGGTCAAACTTATACCGATCAACATACTGATTTTCGAATTCAGAAGGTTCTGCGATTCGTCTCCCTCTTTCTTAACCACTTTTAAATAGGGTTTAAACGGTTTTATTTCAAACAGAGACTTTTCCTCATCCAAAAGTTCTTCCATTCCTCCCTTGCGACTGACACAAGACAGAACATAGTGGTTTTCGGAATACAATTTATTAAAGCGTGGAAATTCTCGAGCTTTGGTCCACAATTGAGATTTTAACTTGGACAAACTCGTGTCTGCTGCTGTCTGTAACGTCAGAAATATTCCATTTGGCAGCAAAAAGTCCACTGCTATCGTCGATTCCGCTGTTTTGGTTAACCAGTAATTAAATCGAGTTGCTTCGTACGGTGGCATTTTGTTACTTTATATTATACTAACAAAATATACAAACGGGTAATCCACATTTCTCGTAATCTCATCGTAATGGCCAAAGGCGCGAACATCAGTTAGCGTGAACGAGGTGTGCAGAGTTGTGGTTCGCTCTGACTTTGGCCTCGCAACATATATTTATCGCTTGTCTTCACACATGAAATTGACAACTCATTCTCGAACTTCGAGGAACGTTTTGACCAAAGAAAATCTTGATCCTGATCATGACCCGAAGATGTTGTGTTCTCCTTTCTTTAACAAGAAAACAAAGCTGATTGAATCCTCTTTGTGTTCGTGCAGATAAGAATAACCCCATCTTTCCATCAACAACTGGTGTGAAAGAAAAGAACATAAAAAAGGTAAGTCACAAAAACGTCAGCCTTAGCTCATTTTAACGGTTGAGAAGGTGACGGGCCAATTCAAGTTTGAGGTCCGGTTTCGGAATATGAAGGTGGCGGCAAATGCGTGTAGGAGGGGCGGCTTCATCGTTTCATTTTCTAAATGAGGTGGAGGACGGGGAGGCACCACTGATCTAAAAAAAAGTCGTCTTTTTTGAGATCAGTGGAAGGCATGAGACACCATTTACCTGTAATAAAAATGCAGTGTGGTTGCCAACCTTACATTTGTGTCGAAGAGGCTCCCCATACCTTATGAAGCTCGTAGACCAAGATATTGTGCTGAAAAGCAATACCTGTTGATAGAGTTTGTCTTTGATAATTGAATTAAAGGTTTCCGCAAATGGGGTGTGTGATGAAGGGGCTGAGTTTTATTCTACGGTACTGGGCCGGCGAAAAGATTTGAAGAGGTAAGGGGGGAATGGGTGTGTCGAGTAATTGTAAGATATAACTATTTAATATGCACAATGTTTCAGATTAAACTTAGCAGAAAAGAACGCCCCCACCCCCTGTTCTGCCGGCACTGTGGTTAACAAGTTGTGCCGAGGGTGTAAAATACTGAAACTATGATACCTCATGCCACATTTGGATTACTGGGATCGAATTTCATCATACTCCCATAGACCTTCTCTTTCAAATGACATATATGCAGAAGTCGTTAAAAAAATTCGAAGATCTCGAAAGATTGTCTTTAGATTTAAAAATTATTTATGATGAGACAAAATGAAGCCAGATATTTCACACACATTCTTGTACGTATTTAGCATTGGGTGTAATCTCGTACTTGGAATGGTAGGAATTTTTTAAGGTGGCTGAAATATCCCAAACCCTGTTTGAATTGTGTTAAGGGCGTGCATTGGAGGATTCACTAAGAATCCTGCTTGTTATCACATAGTATTCTCCTGCTTGTTATCACAGTTGAACCGGCTTGGAAGAAAAGTGACTCTTATCGCAAAGCTCATTAAAGACCCCGTTATTCAGGATATGCTAAAGTTCATGATGTCCTTGGCACTGCCTTAATAAGAAAGGCATTACAAAATCACATGTAAAATAGCAGGTGCTGAGACACTGAAACAGGCGCTAAGACGACCAACTGGTATGGGTGAAATAGCCGTATGCCTGTAATCAGTTTCGGAACATTATTCCTCCTGCGACATGGAATTTACCTACAGATCGCCTTCCTGCAAAAGAACCAATAAGGCGTGAAAAATTCTAAAGCCAATTTTACATCCTTATCATCTACGACTCACCTTGCAGCCTGGCAAACACCGTAGGGATTTCTTAATAAAAGGCGGCGAAGAAACGTAACCCGAGAAAAACCAATATAAAATATCCAAAAGGAGCATGAAGAGACTAATTGATGATTTTACGGACACCTTTGATGCTTTGTCCTTTAAATTACATCCTGTACCATACATTAGACAATATTATTCCTGCATATTGGAAATAGCAATTGATTTCAACTGTCCTGCAGGCAATAGGCGACGATATGAACAAAGCGATAAAAATGGGAGGGAAGGAAGGGTCACTACTACCATCACGGTATTTGTGCATTTCTCAAAATTCTTCGAGACTCTAGATTTCATAACTCCTTTTATCACAAAATTGCACAATTTTCTTCATCTTCACTGAATTGGATCATCAAGTATATTGCAAACCAAAACAAGATGCATACGTCAAAGATAATACATCTGGTCCATCTTACAAGCAAATTGGAGTGCCCCAATGATATGTTTTAGCGCTACTCTTACTTGTCATATACCTGGAAGACCTAAATAAAGAAATGCATCTGTAATCTCTTCAATGCCGGTGACACTAACTTCTACCGTTTATGCAGGGTAATACATCCATCAGCAGTTGCATTGCCGGTACATCAGAAATATAGGCAACGCTAGATCAGCTTTATAGATGGTCTAAGCAAAATTATCTCGCTTTGAATAACAAGTCAAAAAACAAGGACCATGGCACTGTTAACCTCAAAGATTGAAAGTAGTTAAAAAACAATAGCTCATAATATTATTGTACCTCGGCTGTGACTCAAAAATGTCAAAACTTCGCAAAATTGTAAGCTCAGTAGAGATAGTTTTGGTCTGACG
The DNA here is from genome assembly GCA_010016065.2 of Carybdea cf. marsupialis auct. non (Linnaeus, 1758). Taxonomy (NCBI): domain Eukaryota; kingdom Metazoa; phylum Cnidaria; class Cubozoa; order Carybdeida; family Carybdeidae; genus Carybdea; species Carybdea cf. marsupialis auct. non (Linnaeus, 1758). The sequence continues at coordinate 9,986 of JAAAKL020010774.1, read as the reverse complement.
ACGTTTCCCGGTGTTCTGCAAGGTACAGCTTAACCAGAGGTTTATTACCGTCATTATAGAAGAAGGAACGTCAGGTCGCATGTTGGCTGCAAGTTATTCGTCTTCTGTGTGTTGTATTTGGGTATGGCAACAGAAAAGGTGACCTCACGTGTCGCAGAAAAACGTACCAGTCTATAAAGCTGTACAAATTGCCAAAATGCGTGTATGTTCGCCTCTTCATTATTAGTTGGAAAACAAATAAAATGTGGTGCAACAATCTTGAAGTTATTTGAAACTTACTGCTTGGCAAAAATAGTTGATTCAATACCACCGACGTGTCCCTCGCGTCTTGGAGTCCCATTACAGTTCGTGGTCTCCTCGATCCTTAAGTGACCTATATTACTAAACATTGTTCATCCATTGGCTTCACGTCTTAAATTCTAAATCTTCAAAGTCAAAACTTATATTACGAAGTAACATGTAAAATAAAGATCAAGGCAAGCATGCGCCGAATCAATGTGATTGTAAACTGACTCAAGCGTTACATGGAGTCTTCAAATGCAAATATGAAGCGTGGCATCTGGTGCATGATATGTGACGGGGGAAGTTTGATGATTAAATGTGCACTTACATGACAAGCAACCCTATACCCTCAAAATAAGCTTTTATCTTAACTAAACCTTGCCAAATGTTAATTTATGATAAATTAGTTTTCTTGTATCGTGGGTGATATTTATTTTAGGCATGTAGTTATCTTTTAAATGCCCAGACAGCTTCATCAGGAAAAAGTGGCCGACACTTTGAGAAGAAGACAGAGCGGGCGAACAGAAAACCTTTGCTGCAGAAAGGCTTTACAATTTGTAAAGATTGCCCAAATGACACCCCACGACGAATTTCAGCAAGGGTAGTTAATTTCATAGTCATGATCCACGGCAACATCCAAATATCTTCTCAGCTGAATGAAGCAACGACAAACCCCTTCTTAACAGCTCAAAATCAGCCTTCTTCGCTCCACTCCACAATGCAATCTTCCAGGTGTCCCCTCCTTCCTGGAGATAAATGTTTAAACCTTGCTTTATCAAAACATTTATAAGTTACCAATTGCTCATAAATCACTCCATCCTCATACTTGCATCCCAAGAGTTGCCATGATCAATTTCCTTTGCCTGCCCTTTTCTCGGATGTTTTGCTAGTGAGTGACTTCACAGTACAACAGTAACATTGCTCTTTCGACCGCCATTTTGTCCATCTATGTCGAACTGACTTGATTTGTATTGATTAAGTTCGTTTGCCAAAGACCGTGTCAATAGACTGTCAAGTGATTTCCAAGTTTTCTTGACAGCTAAAGATCTTATCAATGGAACCATCAGTAGCTTTAACTTGTCACCTTTAGTGTTTATAGGTTCTATGATAACGTTCAGCTTCAAGGGAATAAAAGGAAGAGGCGTTAAGAAGACGTCAATATTCTAAAGGGAGTGCTACACAAATAGGACCTGCTTGGAATAAATTTTATGTCTGGGCCTGAAAGATGACTTCTAGATCAAAGGAAATGAATGAGCCACAGGCACTTTACTCTTAGTACTCTATCAATCAGAAGGCTTTTAAAAGAACAGTGCACGTGTATTGAAACTATTCCAAACATATAGTAATAAAATCAAACAGGGTACTCAGTAAATATAGTGTAGCCGGTTACCAGGCAGTGGTCTTCAGGAAACTCCACGAGGCCCACCATCCAGTGCTTACCGTTCTTCAGATCCTGACGTAGCCACCCTATATTCAGCCCTGTCTTACCCGACCTACTTTTTCTTCTTCTGGTTAACTGCTACTGATTCAATTTTCCCATTCTTCCAAGGTGTGGTACGGTTCATCTTAGTTAGTTAATCAACTTGTTAAATATTGCAGAATGTCGCACCCACATATCCTAGCACAAATACTCTCCACGTTCTAGATACCGGCTTATTTAAATGGATTTCAACGAAATAGGAGACAGAGAAAAGATATTGGGCGAGCTAGCCAGTGAATAAACTGCTCATCTCTATTGCATGTGTCAGATATTAGTTGACCTGAAACGTTAGCAAGATAAAGAATAACTTCTAAACTCAGTATCTGTGAGGACTTTCGGCAAAAATAATGGAGTTTGATCAAACTTGTCTTCCCATGAAACAGATTGGAAATGTATCATACATGTATACTGTTTGTTTTCAGAAGCAACTGCTTCCTAAGCAACTAAGTTCAAAGCCGTGCAATTTTAAGATATTCTAGAACTACCTTCGTAAATTAGCTGGTTGTATCGGTGGAAGATATTACAAGTGCAATCTGACTTGAGTCGATCCAACAAACAGCAAAATATATAGTTGTTTGATGACTCTCTTGGTCACCACATTACCTATTCTATGTTCAAAACCTTTACAATTGTGCAATACTGAATTCATCATTGAACAAGGTTTATCTATGTAGTTATTATAAAGAGAGCTCTCGTTAACACCATAAACAACATAATTCAAGATCTAACAAGTTTTCAACAGGTTTTAGGTGCCATGCAAAAGCTGAGAAGAAGGCTATTCAATGACTCGACATCTGTTAGGCACTTTAATGTCTCAAATACAGTGTCTTGATTAGCTTCCATTCCTTTAAGCACCGTTTTGCTGGATGACTACCAGCGGCTAGATGTTATCCGCCTTGATAACCTAACAATCTTGATGATGTGGATAGCTAAGGGCTCGTAATCGGTTACTGTTACATTTGCAGTGTTGTATTTCACAGAGATGATAGGTTGCTCAATGTCGAACAGATCATCAATTACTCTATTTACAGCTTGTGTTCCTTGCTCCGATGAAAGTTGCCTAAATGCCTACTTTCCTGCCTTATATATAATTCGTCTTGTTTATACAGAAATCCTAAGAAAGTAAAAGAATATTCTAGAACATTCCAGAAGTTTCTATTGTGTTCTATTGAAACTTCTGGAAGGTTCTAGAATCCTATAGAACCTGAAAGAAGATTCTAGAATGTTCTAGAAGATTATAGAATTTTTTAGAAAACTAAAGAATTTTCTAGAAGTTTCCAAATTAAATAGTAGTGTTGCCTAGACAAGTCAAATTAAGGCAGTCCAATGACATGCAGCACCTTCGAGACTTATTTGAGGCAGGTCAATGTAAAGGTTTTAAGGATTATCTAACAGGCATGGCTTTTCGGCAAGAGAGGTATTCGACCAAAGACTATTTGCGGCGTGCTGTGGTGACTAGATAAATTGATCATCTTACAACGGGGTCAACTACCTCAGTTGGTAGAGCGCACTCCGCGAAAGTGTTCGAATCCCGCTGGCGAGATACCTTTTAAATTTGTCTAATGTCTATTTAATCAGAAAATAGCAAAGCTAGTACAGAAAAAAGGGTTACAATAGGTGATATCCATGGGAAAGCTATAAATTTTCAGCAATCAACCATCAAGGAAGAACTACGAATGTTTGGCATCAAATTTTTGCCGTACCGGAAAAAGCCGAAAGGCGCCGTCATGAGAAAAGGCGGAAAACGTGCCCTATTTTCGAGAAGACAAGGTATAGATATTTTAAATTTTACGGTACTTTATCCAGATGGGCGGGCGCTGACTTTGGAACTCACCAACTCGGGTATGTACAAGAGAAGAGACAGTAGAAGAGAAAGTTTGTATGTTTAAAGTATGTTCAATAGGAAGTGGATTTTAGGCAAAGAGGGAGAGTTTTGAGAGAACCAATGTTAAGACGGCATCACGCGAGGCTAATTAGCCTGCGTTGAATCCTTAAAAAATGGAGATCAATATCAAACAAACTGAAGCATCATTTCTAGGACTTCATTTCTTCACTGACTGCAGCTATTATTAGCCATCAGATGCCATAATCTTCTAAACATTGAAGTAAGCGATGAACTGATCCAGTTGTTTCAATGACTGAGAGATGTTTGTATGGCTCCAAATATCCCTGGCGGCAAGTCAAGTGCTTTCACAGGTGTTTTGTGAGATGTTAGGAAGAAGCAAAAGTTGTTGCGAATTGAATATATGATGGAAGAAATAGTAACAGAAGGAGCTCGTCGGCTCACAGATGGGACTTTCACCTTTCCCGATGTCATTCAGTTAAGCCCAACGCACAAGCAGCTTCTTGAAAGATGCTTGTGTTCAGAAGCAGTATTTTGTGCTTTCTATTTAAAGTTGAAAAGAGCAAAGTTATCCCTTTATGAGTTTGTAATTGGAAAGGGCATTCCACATGCCTCAATAGCTACTGCATCTGGGATGAAGCAGAACACTCATTGGCAAATCTCACTCTTCTGACCAAAACAGGCTTTTCTTCGTCTCTTCAATCGACACATGAGCCAATATGGAGACGGCTATCTTCTTCAGAGTCGTTGCGGAGAGAAAAGCTTTATACTACCATTACAACGATTGGGTAAAGAGAGAACCCCTTACCCTGCCTTCAATGGAAATGAAGTAAGATACCATTACCTGTTCTTTTGAAATAACACTGCCAATCCGCAAGCAGACTCGGTTATTTAGGGAAACCATAGATGCAACACAAAAGCCCCAACTGTTGCTGGGATAATATCCATACCCATGGCGATCTTAATTAGCAGGCCGATTCACCATAGAGCTGTCTCTGAAGCTGGGGGCCTACTGATTCCAAATCATTTCTTCAAATTTGACACTTTCGGAACCCTGTGGTCTTACGCATGCGTATGATACATAAACTTGATCGATTAACCGTTGATAACAGACAAACACACACCAGTTTGAGCTCATGAGTTTTCTTCAATAAGAACCTAGGATTTTTGAGATGAAGTGGGAATGTGAGGCAGAATTGCCTAATACCAAGACAGTGCTGCATATCTTTTAACTTCTCTTGAAAATGTGTCCAAACTACATTTGATAAGGATCAGGTAACCAAAAATAGTATCTAATAGTAGCTTTATGGTTAACCATTTCAGTAATGGCATTCTGAATGTGTAATGTGAGATTAGAGAGATCTTTTAATCAACAGTACCAATTTCTAAATAGGCCCCGATCTTCAGAGCCAGCGCTATGGTGAATAGGCCTGCTAATTAGGATCGTCATGCTCATACCACATTTTTTCTGACCGTATATATCCGTTCAACGTTTCATATATCAAACTCTACGAAAGTGTTAAATTAAACATCTCATCCAATCGGCGTATTGCGGCTTTGTTCACTATTCTATCATCTGTTTAGCAAGGCAATCACGTGATACAAGTTGTGATAGGACCCGGATGACGATTAAAGTTTTGTAATAGCACTTTGAAATGTTAGAAAATGGGGTTTCACATTCATAGTTAAACTAAGTCATGTCTGTTAACTTGGGCATATAAAGAGATAGCTCATTAAAACAACTCGCTCCGTCACCATGAAATGTTTTGTTTTTCTTAATGAATGAAAATAAAGACTTTTCCCCTTTCAAACTTTGAATTTTCTTCTTGGTTGCTTCGTTTAGATTTCACCCTAGCCAGCATAATGTACACTCGTAGTTAAAATGAGCAAGCACCCTTAATGCATGCTGCATCTGGATTATGAAACTAAATAATCGACGTAGAAAACCCTTTTTACTTTAACTCAATACACAGTTATCTTGCTTTAAATGGCGTTGGTTCCTTTGCTCACCCGCTCAACGTATAAAATATTTTACCAATTAAACAACTTCAGTACTATTTCAGCGTTAACATCAAGCAACACGATATCTCACCCAAAGTTGTTTGTAAAAATTCCCCTATACATATCATTTACCGAGCATTGCAAAAGGTACTAGAATCAGTTGGGCATCAGCCAAGAGCAAGGTCTCTCGAAGCAAGGTCACACATATCATGCTAGCGGGATACTTTTCTTTTCTCTCAGCACTAAATGCTTACTGTGATACAGTGTCTGTTGTAAAGGGACCTGTGTCATGGTACCTGGCTCCATGTCTCAATGCCAAAACGAGTATTTATGCATCTGCATAAATAAAACTCGCCGAGGAAAGCGTAACTTTGGAAACCAAACCAGACTTTCTCTATTTGAATAAGCACACTGGATCTGTCTCACTCGCCCATTTATATATTGAAGAAGACTTGGCTCGCATGGGCAGTAAGGCTGATAGTTCGGCGATTCAAGCATTCTCTGACGTCGCCCTTTCTTGACAGCGGTTTGAACAGGACTCCTCCATAGCCCATCGGTAATCCCATCTCATTCCAAATCTGAACGCACAATTAAAGTTCTACATTATCTGCTCAAGCAGCTTGTATAAGAAAGAGTTGCTTCCGTATAATTGGGAAGGTTAGGTCGGCATTCCATTATGTTTCGCTGGTAGAGAGAATGTCTTTCTATTGCGCCTTTTTGGTTAACTATGTAGTTCTGGTAAAAACATATCACCCATCAAGCAGTCCTAATTCTGAATGACTATGTTAAAAGCACTGCTGGTGTCGTTCTTTTTCCTTTTCGAATATCATTTTAATGACATTCACCCCGAGGAGGGTTTTGCCAAAAAAGTTTTCATTGCAGAACGGTTTCTTTTTTTCGTGCAACTTTTCTATTTTACAGACAATGGACACCAATAACAGCAATTTTTATAATCCACAGAGATTAACTAAATGTTTGACGAACTGCTTGATTCCTCGAAATGTTATTGGCACATAAAATGACATCAACTGCTTGGGGTAAAATACGGTTTTCGCTCAGACGTCTGCTATATTACTTCTTCAAAATTGGTTCTTGAAGCCCAAACTCCTCTTTAGGTCTTACCAAAGTATCCTTGCGCCAATAGATAGCTTTTCGGCTATCGCAAAGCCGACAGCAAAGGAGCCACGCTTTCTACTCCTCGTATTTCAGGAATCTCTGCTTCCCTACTTTCCTGAGGAGCCGAGCTATATGAGTCGGTAGAGTGCTAGTCTAGAAAGCAGAAGGTTGATGGTTCGAGTCCACCTTACTGGGAACCCTGCAGGAAAATGGGCAGCTGGTATCTGCTGGGGAAGGCCAAAGGCAACAAGGACAGGAACTTGCTACCTCATCATAATGAGGTTCAGAACAGTCGGTTCTCTACCGCACCACATCCCCTAAACTCTGTAGCTGGACTTGGGACTACCTTGACCATCTATTTTCAAAAATTTCCCTCAGATTCTCCATATTTGAATTTCGGGTTATCAACGTGCTTCTTCTGAATGAGGTATTGTATCTAATATTTCGGAGCAACTTAAGTCCTCTAAATTTTGTGTCACGTACAACAAGAAGTATTCGTACCACAATTTCAATACCCACATCTTTTTGAAGATCAGGGTGGCAATTTGACACAAAACTGTCTATCACAACTAGAAGAGATTAGGACAGTGAAACTTTTGTGTCATAGGAAAGACACAGAAATGAAAATCAAAACACTAAGTACTTGCATTCCACTCTACTTTTCCTCGCACATTTTGTATCGACTCTTACAATTATACTATGGTTTGATTCAGTTACAGCTTTGAGGAAAACGAGTTCCCAATTACAACGTAAATACAAAACGATACTATCTAAAATCACTTAAATATTTTCTAATTTACCCACCCTTGCCAGGTTTCAGATCTCTTATTAACTCTATATTTCTATGTTCACATTATGATAACCTGACCATAATGTTTTATCAAAAATAATAAAAGTGAAATAAAGAATGCTGGTAAAGAAATTTCTGCCATTCTACTCTTCCATGCGAAATTGTTGTCGTGGATTTACATTTGGGGGCATAATGAAAGACCCTTACAGTATCTTGTAATTACATCTTTGAGGGGGCGGGAGGGGGTCGTCTGAAATATGAGACACTCAATACAGTACAAAGCGATCCTGTAGCTTTCATGCGAAGCGGGAGTGGTAATTAAATGGATGACCTTTAAATAACTTCTCCCAATTCGGGGGTGTGTGTGATGTGGGGGGAGGGGGTGGTGTCAGGTTTAAATGCTATAGGTAGTGAAAATGGTTACAAAATGCAATCTTACCCACCAACAATCATGCCAATAAGAGTAACCGGAGTCAGGTATCTCACCAGTCTTTTCTCCTATTAAGTAACATGCCTGGAATGGTATAATTCTACGTTCTTCCTAATCAAACAGTAATATTTGTAGAACGTGGCAAACAACTATTTATTAAATAGATCACAAATATTGTATATGAATTTCATGGGCATCTTTCAATACGAAGCAAACACGACTTGCGATTTTGGCAAAGATGTGGAGTCTGAAAAACTGCGTGACGTCATCGTCAGGTTGTTAGTACAATGTTTGACGGCTGATTTGAGGTACAGAAGATAAAAAGCATCCTTAATTAGACCTCCATTAACGTGACAATTGCAGAAGAATCGTTTCGGGTATATAGTTAATCCACAGGATATTGCCTCTTCTAAAGTTTCACTGCGAAAATGTGTCACTTGCACACTCAGGTTTGATAGGTTTTGCATATAACTTTTACCATGTTACTCACTCATCCCCGTGTCGTTTGCTGTGACCAGTGTGTGACTTATGTATCGGAAAAAGAACGTTTTTTCAAATGCGTTTAAGATAATTACTGTGGATAATACAAAATAAACGATACACAAGAAACGGCTCTGTAACTGAAATGATAGGAAGGGGGCAAATATGCATCATAGTGGTACCACTAAATGTGGTATTGCTGCCAAGTTAAGAAAAGAACGCGTATCATGTACACGAGTTTCGGGCATAGTAAACATTATAGACTTCGGGCATGTGGGTCCAAACCAACACAACTCATTAAACAAAGTCTGCGATATTTTGGTTCTTGTGTCGCCAGAGCTTTCTATGCAATTCATATTAAAATCACATTAAAAAATTATAAATCTTTTCATCAACTTTATTTAACGGTAATTATTTGACGAGTTGTAAGATGTAAGCCTTTATTGAGATGGTGCGGCTTCTTCCCTCCTCAGATTGTTAGGTTTTATATTTTACATTGTTATAAGGTCCTTGGTACATATGTAGAAAGTAAGTTACCAATGATATTAAAAACAGGACGAAATAGTGAAACAATTTTTGTACTTAAAAGGTTTTAAATTGATATTATATGTTACATTACGTAACGATCAAAAGAAACAGGTGACTGGGTAATCATCAACTGTTAGGTGTCATCGCTAAATGCCACAGCTTGATCATAACAGCAAGGAAACCACAAGCGCTTCAAATAAGCTCCAAATTTGGGGTCAAAACCAGAGTTTACGACCTGTCGTAGCTCCAGTTCATAACAAACGACGATTAGCTTCAAATCTTGCGACGCTGCCTACGAGAGAATTTAATACATGCCTCCCATGCCTAATCTACTCAGAATACAATACCATAAAGATACAAAATCTAATTCTAAAGTAATTTATGGCTTCGAAAAGATGGGAAGGGCGTAACGATCTACCCCTTGTTGAAAATGGTATATATTTCATGTATGGTCCCTCGCAACAATTTCACTTTGATATTAACTTTATGATAACCTATATACACGGTCGATAATTCTGTTTAATTTTTAACATACTGTAATACATTGAGCCATCGAGGACTGCATGGCTAACCTAAACTGCAAGTTTCTTCTGCAAACAAGAAATGCATCAATTGTAATATTGACACATCATTGTATATCTGAAAGGATACACAAAATAGCTCTGCAGGCCATAAAAGCAAGACTCGTAAAAAAAGACGAGGTCGCTGCCAAAGATCTGCCTTGTTCGGTTGTTGGCTAAACGCATAAGTGATTCTTAGCACTGACTACCTATTAAGCAGGCACGAAGTCAAGGTCAGGGATTTAAAGGCCTTTCAGGCATCACTGTTAAGTTTCAATTCTCGATTCACATTGGGGTACCTACTTGTTGAATATTGGTAATAGCTACATAGGAATAATCAAAACTTTTTCCTTATATCATTATCTGAACAAGTTACTAGTGGCACAGAATTTCATACAGGCAAGAAATAACGCTGTTTTAGCAGCTGAAAGCTTTTTCATGCCGTTTCTCTTCAGAGCTGTACACGGCCATGGTTA
>JAAAKL020010773.1:0-14126 GCA_010016065.2 Carybdea cf. marsupialis auct. non (Linnaeus, 1758) | reverse complement strand
TATGTAGATCGATCTAGAAGTAGACATAGCACAAGGGTGATTATACATATAGACCATAGCTTGATCTACTTTTAGCAAGATCTAGTATAGACATAGCACATAGCCGCTAGCTCGTGCTATGTCTACCTTTATACATCTGGCCCCTGATTCCCAAAAAGGTATAGAATCATATGGCATAGTTAAGATGGTAATAATATATCCTTATATAAATAAGCCATGAAGAGATTTTCTATTTTTGAAGAGAGTTATTTCTTAGTAATATGATATATTGAACCATCTATTACTCCTAAAATTGGAGAGCATTACCTATTAATGTACTTACATAATGAACTAAGATGTTTACATCATCGGAGTGTTATCTTGACTTTACTTTGACCTCTTGTATTTTTTTATGAATTTTGCTATAGTAAGGTCTTTGTTGTTTTGTATGTTGAGCCAACTATTTATCTTTCAACTAGAAACATTGGAATAAATTGGCCCTGATTGTAGGAGAAACATAGACTTTGCCATCACCTTTTTTTATTATCAAACTCTTATAGAGAAATACCCTTTACAACCTGGCTATTGCAACTCTCACTATTAATCCTCTCCTGCAATTAGACCACTGGGATAGCTTTTGTATCAGCCATACAATCATAGAAGCACGTTCTGTTCTGGTATTACATTTTATGTTTTATTTGTATGTTTGTGACAGTTACCTCGTATTTGTGATGTATTTTATTACAATTACCATCTAGAACGACAGCAGAGGGATGGTCCCAAGATATGTCTTTGGCATCTGGGAAGCATTGGTTACATATAGTGAGAACAAGAATCAGAAAGTTCTAAACTGGAAAACAGTCCTTGATATAGCATCATCCACCTTGACGACTATGGACCCTGAATTGTCAACAAGAGGTTTGGGAAAGTATGTTCATGACAATTGTGTCTGGCTGGAGTTTTTCGGAAAGGTAACTTGTATGATATGATATGGGAAAATGTTTGGCATTTTTACCCTTAGTTTATACGTGTATAACTTATGACCCAACCATAACACAGTAGTAATTTCAGCAGAAGCAGGAGAAGCTAGCTGAGAAGAGGGGAAGGCAAAAAAAAATGTAGAATTTGGTAAGACATCTAGAAACAAGACATTTCCTTGAGAAAGAGGTGAACTTGATATAAGCCATGAAAGGGATATGAAGCTAAAGGTAAATTTTATAACCATGTTTTGATTTTTGTCTATAAGATCTACTGTAAGATGCTGAAACGTATCAATACATACATGTTTTTTGGAGGGATGAGGGTAATTTTAGAATCTCTAAAGTTTTAATTTGTTTGTCTATTTGTCACGCAGGGCTGCTGAAGATGGGTGTGAAAATTATTGTTTTAATTTTTCGTTCTGCTACAGCCACATATCTCCATATTCTTCTATTCCTGAGCTCATTTATGGTAACTAACTTCCAAGTAATTGTGAACTTTAGACGAATCACTTTTCAACATTCTCCAAACAAAAATCAGGGGGTTATCTATACTTTACAAGTTAAGGTCATTATTTTGCTTAAAAACTTGCAAACAATGAAGAGCTTCTGCAATTTAAAGGCTGAGACAGGAGCAGAAAGACTATTGTGCATATACTTCCCTATGTGAAGTTATTGAATCTCTTTCCAAATTTATTCATGTACAGGGAGGCTTTAAAATTGCAAAAGATCTGTTGTGACAGGCACCGTGCAATGGGGAGATGGGGAGGGGGGCCTTAACTTTTTGTACTAGTTTTTTTTTTGTCACTATGGTATTTTTTGTTGTGAAGCTTGTTGCATACCTCCTCCTTGTTGTTTTATGATGAATGGGCCAAGCTTTAAAAGCAACAGCATTATGTGGACTAGCTCTTAACTGCATTTTTTTTTGCTATTATATGCTGAATAGGCTCACACTGAAGACTTAAAGCATACTTAGGGGTCATTCTCTTAGTACGTACACAAGAAAGGGGGAGGAGGAGTATAGAAGAAAGCGTAAGCTTGTGTACATGGGGGAGGGTGGGGTGCATGACAATTAGTATATATGCATATTCAATTTTTCACTTGTAGATTTTTCATAATGTGCCGCGTAATGTTGCCTGGTACACTGTTTATGTTGCCATGAGGGATCCTGTTCAGTCACTAGTAAATGGCGTGTAGTACTCATGTGCCTTGGTAATAGCACAGAACTATTTCCTGTCACTCCACGTCATAAATAATTTGCTGGCGATCTCCATAATAATATAATTATTGAGAATGTGTGTGTGTGTGTGTGTGTGTGTGTGTGTGTGTAAGCGGAATAGGAGGCCACATCGCTTTGCCTATCATTTTAAAACTTTGTATGGACACTCTCATAGACCAGGGGCAGGTTTTAAGGCGTTTATTAGGGTCAACCTTTGTGAATGCCGGAGGCCATAAACAAGATCAAATCTGCAGTTTCGGCAGGAAGGAGGCCTCGTATCTCAGAAGTGCACTTCAATGACCCTCTATAGAAACCTCGATTTGGTGGGATCAGGAAAAAACATAACTAAATTACGAACAAAAGAGAATAGAGAAGACTTTGCAGTTTCAAGACTACTCTACGTCTGAAGAAAGCTTCGCAGTTTTGAAACTGCACTATATCAGAAGAGAGAAGACTTTACAGTTTTGAGACTGCTCTGCGTCTGAAGAAGGCTTTGCAGTTTTGTAACTGCGCTATATTAGAAGAGAGACGACTTTGCAGTTTCAAGACTTCTCTGCGTCTGAAGAAGGCTTTGCAGTTTTGAGACTGCTCTGCATCTGAAGAAGGCTTAGCAGTTTTGAAACTGCAATATATGAGAAGAGAGAAGACTTTGCAGTTTCAAGACTGCTCAGCGTCTGAAGAAGGCTTAGCAGTTTTGTAACTGCAATATACCAGAAGAGGGAAGACTTTGCAGTTTCAAGACTGCTCTGCGTCTGAAGAAGGCTTTGCAGTTTTGAAACTGCAATATATCGGAAGAGAGAAGACTTTGCAGTTTAGAGACTGCTCTAGAAGGCTTTGCAGTTTTGAAACTGCAATATATCAGAAGAGAGACGACTTTGCAGTTTAGAGACTGCTCTGCGTTTGAAGAAGACTTTGCAGTTTCAAGATTGCTTTATGTCTGAAGGAGGCTTTGCAGTTTTGAAACTGCAATATACCAGAAGAGAGAAGACTTTGCAGTTTAGAGACTGCTCTACGTCAGAAGAAGGCTTTGCAGTTTTGAAACTGCAATATATGAGAAGAGAGAAGACTTTGCAGTTTCAGGACTGCTCTACGTCTGAAGAAGGCTTAGCAGTTTTGTAACTGCACTATATCAGAAGAGAGACGACTTTGCAGTTTTGAGACTGCTCTGCGTTCAAAGAGGGACAGCTTGCGACAGCTATGTAAGAAGAAGGATGACCCCAGTTATGGGAGGGTGGGCCAGAAAGGAGTAGTGGTAAGTACCCATGATTATTCTCTGATAGACATAAAACTCGGTAGACAGGCCTTGCAGTTTTGAGACTGCTCAAGTTGACCTCAGCCAGGAAAAAGTACTTGGCGTCGTGAAAACAAAGCCCTCAAACAGTATAACACATAGTTTATGTATGTGTGTGTGTTTAGGGGGGTACACGGATATGTACGTACTCATGTAGTTTATAAATCGAACTTTTGGGTACAAGGGGGAGGGAGGCGTCAATTTTAGAGAATAAATTGGTTACATACAATGTGCATGGCCACATACTGTAAACAATGTGAAAGTATAACGGTAGAGCTATTCTACTGTGATCAAGGTATTCAATATTCAACATTTATACTTACTTGCAAGCAACAACAAAAATTGTCATTAGCAATCTTTACTTTATATTATTCTACAAAGGCCAATATTGATCAGTTAATGATGCATTGTGAGCTATTTGCAAGGATGAAAAGTCAACTTGCTTTGAAGACGTTATGGCTCCTTTAGGAGGGCTATAACATCAATGATCAATAATTCACAATATCCATGAGTGCAAATCGCTGTAAGAATATGGGGAGACAAATAGGTTAAACTTGGACTATTTGACGTTTCTGGGCCCAAAGGTGGAGCGATAAAGCAGCTGATGTCCTACAATTCTGAAAAGTGAGGGATCTCTGCCATGCAAATATCCCACAAATTTGTTAACAAATTTTGGTGAACCCAGCTATCACAGTCACTTTACACTTGCATAAAGAGTTCACTGATGCTTGGAATCATCAAGAAATTGGAAATGAATTTGTGATGTGCAAAGGTTTTTATGTGGAACTGTACTATTCATGAAGTTTATGAAGAAGGAATAAAGGAGTGGAGAGTGAAGTGACGCTTTTCTTTTGATATCTGCTAGCATGTTGCAGGATAAACATTTACTCACACAATAGTGTATCCTGATTTAAAAGTTCTCAAATAGAATGGGGACTGATGCCTATGTGTTTGCTCCTTAAGCGCAATTTCTGATTCTTTGATAGTTCAGTAGCAAAATTTAACCATAACAGTAGGATTTTCCTACTTACATGTAAAGCTTTCAAGTACTGACATTAACAAAATTACCCCCTGCAGCAAAGCGTGATGTTTCCATACTCTTACTTCTTTTGAGGAATGAGCAACAGAGGATTGTAACTTTGATTTCCAACTAGTTAGATTACTGCTAAAGAGATACATGAGCAGAATCTGATCTTCTAATTTGGCAATCACCAGCCAAATCAGTGTCTGATTAAGGAACTAGCGATGCTAAATTATCCTTCTTACTGCTATTACTGAACTTAAATCCAATATTTTAAGTCTCCTATAAAAATTGGAAAGCACTCTTCACACCTGGCTCATGTTACAATTCTTACAAAGGTGGCTAAGCATAGCAACAGAAGAACTTGACCAGGGCTAGTCGCTATTGCTGCATTAGTTATATCTTTTGCTTACTGCTTTTATTAAGCACTATCTGGTGTTTTATTTGCTTGTAATGCAGTGTCATTAAGGTGCCACTCCTATATATGGAAGTTTGGTATAGTAATTTTGAATTAGCACCATTATTTGATCATCTTTGTTGCTCTTGACTTCTATACCCAAATTTATAAAGCATATCACCTTGGTTGTCTATTCCAAGTTGTCCTTTGAATGATAATGGAATAGCTTATGTTGACCTTGATTTATGATATATGCCTTAAAGCTATCCATTTGCCCACCTGCCTTACATTTCACCTTTTAAATGTATTAACTAGGGTATTGGTACCTTGGAGTCCACATACTAAGTTTTTATTTAAGAATTGAAATCTTTTATCTATCTTCTTCTTCTTGTTGTGCCATAGCGCTTCACGCCGTGAGGAACAGATGATGCAAGTTTCTTGATCTGGCAGCATCCAGGAGGCTTCGGATGTTGGGTTGACCGGTCTTCTGGTGGAGTTGGTTAATGAAACTTAGCTGTTGGCCGCGTCGTGCTCGTTTGCCTTGGGATTTTTCCACCAATGGCTAACTCTTCAAGCTCTCCCTTCCTGATGATATGACCAACAAAGGAGGCTTGTCTCTTGAAGATGGTATCAGGGAGCGCTTTTTTTTGCTGTACTCTTTGGAGGACTTGTCCATTGGTAACTCGGTTGTGGAACCACATCTCAGCTGCTTCGAAATTTCGCGTTGTTTCTTCCGAGAGTGTCCATGACTCGCATCCATAGAGTAGGACTGACCATACGTAACATTTTAGCAGCCTGATTTTTAGTGCAATTGTTAACTGACGATCTTTGAGGATGGATGACAATTGTTTGAAGCTGTTTTTTGCCATTCCAATACGTCTTTTGATCTCTTTTTTGCACGGTCCGTCTGCTGTTATTAGGGAAGTTGAATGAGTCGACTTGTACGATTGGGGTACCATCACAGGTGAGATTGCAGGCAGGGGAATGACTTTCTTGTGAGATTACCATGCTGAAGGTCTTCTTGCAATTTGTTTCCAGTCCTTCATCTAAAGAAGCGTTCACTGCAATGTCCAGGATTCTTTGAAGCCCCTCCTCAGATGTTGCGAGGAAAACAGTGTCGTCAGCAAACCTGATATTGTTGATTTGGACACCGTTGATGACGACACCTTCATCAAGAGTTTCGAGCGATCGGAGGATACATTCTCCGTACAGGTTCCAGAAGTCCGGACTCATCCCGCATCCTTGGCGGACACCTCGCTTGATCTTGATCCAATCTGTCAGGTTCTCTTGTAAATTGCAATGTGGCTATTGCAATTTATATACTGCAGCCGTTTTCCGTCTCCTTTTCTAAAGCGTAATTGGATATCAACAGTAGGCATTCCCATGCGTAGCAGTCTTACCGGCAGGTATGATTCATAATTATTTATTATGTTAGCCATAAGCAAGATAAATGTATATTTTGGGATAAATATTTATATTCTTATATCCGTTTGACACAGTCTTCGTTAGTTTTTTACAATTTTTCATGTCTTTCATAATATCATGATGAGATGCTCCTATCAAACATTTACGAAGAAAGCTTCTCAACAAATAAAACTTAATACTTGTTTCATGTATTTGTAGCTAAAAGATTGAAAAGTATAAGTGAAAACTTGAGTGACATGAAATATAATACTAGGCATGTCTCTCGATCTTAAAGGTTCTTTTAACCACAGGCAGTCATCTCATTTTATTACCAAATTTAATATTTGATGTCATTCTTTCATACCGTTTTAGCAATTTTCTTAAGCGCATTGTTCATATATCACACTCACAAATTTTGCCAAATACGATCAACTCATATTTTCTATAATATCTCTTGTTTTAATTTTTTTAAAATCTTTTTTACCTAAGGAGATTTTTTCTGAATCTCCAAACAAATGATTCCTCCGTCTTAGCAAAGCCTGCAGTATAACATTTGCTTTTTTAAATTTCCATTTCAAATTTTGTTTCCGTTTTCACCTCTGGTTCTTCTGCTTTATCAATGTCGTTACGATCACCATCACTCTTATCATCATTTTCATTATCCCTCACATCAGAGGTAGTTTTGTTTTGATGCCTTCATCATTATCATTGCTACGTTTGTAATCTTCATCCCCGTCATTATCATCACAATCAAACCGTCATCACCTTTTCTATATAATGTGCAGCTACGTAACTGTGATATACAATCAAAAAGTGCCTATTCGCATGAAGGGTGTCTGTTCCATTTTCGTACTGGTCCATTTGTATCATCCATCTCAGTCTTTGGCCTTCACTTTGAACACTTTAACGTAAGAGCCACCTCCCTTTTTGACCTTTTCCACTATCCTTTGCTGAGTCTGGAAAGCACTACCTTAAGCTTCCTTTTGGCTCTGTTACTTTATCTTAAGGTAGCAAGGGTGTCGCTGTGTTACTACTGTCCATAAATTTCATAAATCCATCGTGAGAGCGCGAGAAAAATGAAATTTAATTTGTCTCCTAAATTATACTGTTTTGTAAATTAACTGATGGTTATTAGTTATTGTTTTGACTGACAAAAAAATTTGATTTGCTTGAGCCGTTTTGCTAATTCTAAATGTATCTGATTTGATGTCACAACGATTAGCTATCTTCTAGCGTCATCACATACATAGTACAGACGCTAAGCTTAGTTTCAATATTTGAAGGACGATGCCACGTCGATTGGCCATCTATAAGTGTCAAAGTATCTACCATATACTAGAATTCTATTAGATTATCTCTTCTAAAAAGAAGCAAATCAAACCTTACATAGCAATCTAACGAATCTACGTTGATTCTCATGTTACTAGTCGCTTAGCGGTGATAAGACGAAAATTCTGCTTTGAAACCTTGGGGACCACTAACAGTCAGTGTAACTTATGTTTATCTTTCCGTTTAAATTTGTGAATGCAAGAGTTGTTAGTACATAATCTGATTTAAGATTTACCTTTACAAAATTCTGTGTTTTGAAATCGTTGGCTTTATCTTCTTTATACATCGGATTGAACCATTCGTACAAAGAAAAATATAAGCCAAACCTTAGGGAGGTTCTTTGTCGGACGGCTTTCTCAAGGGCTCCTGAAAAGAGAGATGACAATGTAGAGTAGCGCGTAATATAAGACATTTGAAAGTATTGATAACTAGTTGACTATCCTGGCGCTGTCCTGGAGGTTTAGACCCGCAAATATTTTTTTCTGTATTTTGTTTTTTGTATCAATTTGCACACAATAGATATATGTACATTGCAACTTTCAGATCACACGTACATCCGGGAAGTCTAGGACTGCACTTTTTACACACATTTAGCCTCCAGAGGTTGTAAACCCTCTAATAATCTGTCCCTGGTCCAGAAGAGTGTCCATAAAAAGTCTCATAATGATAGGCAAGGCGGTGTGACCGCCAATTCTGCACACACACGGATTCTAGTTTATTACATTAGATGTATTTAACAAAGGCCATATCGAATATTACATCAATGGAAAGAATGCTAATAATGGACCCGATGCAATCTTTAACGATATAAATTCGCTTATGTAGTAATTCCTAGTAACGAAATTTTTTCGTTATTCAATTGTTAACTGACCATAGCTGAGGCTGATAAGTACTTAACATTTTGGTCTTGATATTTACTGGGATTTAAACACGCGTATGTCGTGGCGGTGCTGTAACGTTTTCATTTCCTGCATAAACCTACATTGTAGATACGCTGATTCTGAAATTCTATATGAACGGCTTGCAACGAGCCTGCCAAAACCCCTTCTTCTGGTGATCAAAATTTCTCCTCCTTGCCATCTGTGGCATATTCCATCGCATTTCCTTCCACTGCTACTTGACCTACTTTTGATGCCTGTTGACACATGCATACACAATTCTCTATACACACCACTACAAGTGAAGAAACCTCAAGTATGCCATCCAGCTTTGGACTGGAAGGTTGTGAAGATTACACTTCCAGGTACCTAAGGCCTGTAATATTACAATGCTGATAGAACATGTATGTAAAAGTGGGAGAAAGACCTTTATATCCTGTTATCTGACTATATTATGTTAACAGTTGTCACTTTGAGGCAGTGAAACATGTTCCTTATTTATAAACAGTATACACTCCACATACGATCCTTTTTAGACGCCCTTCTATAATCTAACTGTTGAATAATCCAATATGTATGAAGGCGCTTTTATATTGGGTGACAAGCAATATCGCTCCAATGGCTAATTGAACCCTTTAATAAAATGAAGCCTATGGTCGATCACAATTCAATGGTATTCAGAACATTGATGTGTTGAAAAACACTTATTTTACACAGTATGCATACATTTCACCAGCTTTAATTGTTTTGTTAATTTCTGAGTATTCGAAAGTATCAATTGCCGCCAATAGATTTTATAGCTACTAAATTATCGAACCCATATTGTATAGCATTAAATTATTCAAAACTCAATGTACAAAATAGTATGCTTATTGATTTCAAAAAAATAATGTTCCATTGGGGTTAGGGAATGAGGGGCTTTGTACTCGAGGTACTTCTATAAACATAGAATAAAACTGTAGTGGAGACTCGGTGACCTCTTTGCGGATTAAAGATATTTGCACTGTTCAGTTAACAAGTGATCAGTTACGATTTATTGAGTGAAACTAATGCACAACTGAAAGAGACTGTTTCGCATAAAAATAGAAGCATTAAAGACTTTGTGGAATTCTCTGAACGTATAGATTGGTATCTACCTTCATGTAGCACAAAAACCAGATAGTCACATTATCCTGGCAAGACTCTCCTTTCGTCGTAGCATTGCAAGTAGTTTCTTGCATTGAGAAGAAAAGATCCCTGTCAGAAGGGTCTGTAGCTTGTAGATTTGAAAAATGAGTTATTTTGAGATTATATTTTATTCCAGATTATATTTATGCTAAAATCTTTGTCTATATTCGCCACTTAAGAATGAAAAATTGTAAGACTGTTACTTCATCTATTACCTACATAAAAACATGTTTGCTTTTGATATTGGAGACGATGACTTTCTCACACTATTGGAAATTGACAAATAGCTAAACACTGTTTATCAATCCATTGTTAGAATGTCCACATCTATCAAACGTATAATAAACTTAATTTTGAATAAGTTACAAAATTAAAAGGTAAAAAAATTAAAGAAACGTTTGATTAAAGTAGACATTTTTGACTGAAGCTTTTTGTGCGTTCTATTCAGAGTCATACACAAATTTTGTATATGAACAGTGGCGTGTGTGAATCTCAAGAAAGCCCACGAATAGCTTTATATTGCCTTTAATCTTTTAAATCTTTATAGAACATTTCTAAATAAGAATTGGTACAGCCTAAGGTGTTTTCTTGTATCAGAAAATGAACCTGAAACGTCAACTATACTTAAAACAATTGTAATGTACTCACCAACCAGATCCTGATGAGGGCCTATATCTACAGAGTTCCAATTCCAGGAATAATTAGAAGGCCAGTTTGCAAAACCATCATGATGTTTGCTTGTAAAGACAAAATACCTATATATTGATAGAGGAAAATGGGAAGAATTGCGAAAGAGATTATATGATAAAAACATACTCAGCTGCTACAAATAATGGAAAGTAGACGAGCAATATTATTTTTCATAATCCCTGAGTCGTACTGCTAGGATGAACTCGCACTACTTCCTCACCATCCATTTTCTAGCTGTATTTATAAAAGCAGTCACTGTAAAAACATATTAAATTCTTAGGAATCAAAGATTGTACGTCACAATACATTTTACTAATTGTTGCAACTTCTTCTTCTTCTTCTTCTTCTTCTTCTTCTTCTTCTTCTATGTACCACATCCTTTCAGGACATCGGTGATCATGGGTTTCCATAGTACTCTGTCTCTTGCGTTTCTCAGCAATGCCTGCTCTTTCACAGCACCTTGCTGATATCCAGTTGTCCGCTCTGCCGTCCATTTGCTTATACTTGTCAAGTATGTTAATTGTTGTTTTCCTCTGCATCTCTCTTGCCTTCGATGCAGCCGGTAAGGATTTAACTCTCCAGACATTCCTTCCTCACTATGTGTCCCCCAAACTCGAGCTGTTTATTTTTCTGACCATCGGCAGTACTCTCTGTTACTACTACTATTCAAAAAATATTCTTCAAGGATTCTTATTTCTAGGACTTTGAATATTTGTTGTAAAAGATCTCCCCCGTAAAGAACGGATAGTGACAAATTAAAAAATTAACGTAAAACTTGAAATCTGCTTACTTTGGGGTTTTATTTCCTTAGAAGTGGTACAAATGTTCAACCTCATGGTGTATATATATATATATATATATATATATATATATATGTACATATATGTCTATTATCTAACTTTAAAAGGTGTTAGAGAAAAGGAAACATGTCACCATAGGGATTTTTACCTTTGTCTAGTTTCTCTCCAAACTTGATATTTTCAGATCCTCTATTCTCGATGAGATGTGTCTTTTGCTATATATCTGTGTGTGACAGAGGCTTTGTTGCGTCTCCGTTCCACTATGAGCCTAATTCGGCGGTGCTTATCATATTTGTTAGTCAAACATTGAAGCTCTATAAGCCATAGGTAAAAGATTAAGCATATATATTTACTGCGCAACTAACCTGGCTCCTGAAGCTGCAAGTATGCTTGCCCAGTGATGCGGCTCAAACATCTCGGCCTTAAAGTCGCGTGCGAAATCTTGATATTCGAAGTCCATGGGATATTTTCCTTCCATGAAATCAACGTATTCGTAGTTTCCCTCTAAACACACCAAGAAAATATAATGAAGAGATTTCTAACATTTGCAAAAGTCAATACTTATGTCTACTCGTACCAAAACGTATACAATTACCTTCATCTCAAATGGTTCAGAAATGTCAACTATTTAGCACCATTCAATTGAAAAATCTTTCTGAAATTATTACTTCACGTATCCTCTTGACACATATCTTCACGAAGAAATATCCTTTTTATAAAGAATGCTCGCTTATGGTGGCTTCTTTTGTTTCGAAATGATTTCATTTGACTTTGAATGGCAATGCGTCCTAAATCTCGAATCAAAAATGTATCAAAACAAGGGGTGGGAGAAAAGGAAACGGCCATCTGGTGCGGTAGCTGTTGTAAAGAAAAGGAAGCACGCCTTGAAATGTGACTTTCACAATAATCATAGGTATGAGCCTCTCTAATAAAGAAATCTCTACCTTAGAATTTAGGGCCGGAACCAAATTGATAAGATGCAACTGTTTTTTGCACTAGACAACTTCCACTGAAATAACAGTGTGCAACTACTATGTTTCTATCAAAAGTTAAAGCCTTGCCATGTGATACCGCACAGAAGCAGAGAAATAATTCCTCACTGACTTCAACTATGTTACTATTGCAGTCAAACCATTATATTTGTGTTCTTTTCAAGGCCTCTGTCTGGTGTTTCTCATGTTCGCACCACTGATCTCTAAAAAACACTGGATCGAGCATCTTGCGTCTGAAAGTGAGGCCAGTCGTTGGACGCCATTTCAGTCCCCATCACACAAAGGTTATAAACAATGCTTCGCAACATGGCGGACTTTCCCGCACTGTATCAACTAATGGGGGCCAGTGCTCGTGACTACACTCTTTTGTAGTTGGAAACAATGGGAAGCTCGATCCAGTCTTTTGTAGAGATCAGTGGTTCGCACATGCGTTCTCTAACCAAACACATCAGAATAGGCGGAGTGTCTCTTTTTCATTTTACAAATGTTATCTCCAAAGCAGAGCATTAGTGAAAACCCAAATTTTGATAAAGTCGACATAGTAGAAAGTGTAAAAACCCACGTTGTCCTTCTTTGAACGTACTATAGTGGTTTTGATCCAACATGGATATTATTTAAAAATATTTAAGTTATGACGTCGCGGGAAATATTTCAACTAAATCATTTAGTCTGAATGAACCTGTAATAGCTAAACACCAAAATTTCAAGAAACGTTTCTGGAAGATCGTTCTCCTAAAACAGTAGATGTTAAATGCGCTACCTTACTTAAAGAGAACTGAAAGTTTCTTGCAACCACTACTGTGTGACTAATGATAGATGTCTCTTAACATGGTAGAAGCTTATCGACTACAAACTCATAGATCTAAAAACAGGAACATCAGATCACTGTGCACCATCATGGGAGCGCTTTTGTCTGGAAAAGAAAGATTTTTTGAGAGATATCTGTTTATCTACACATATGTAATGCAAGTGTTTGCTACGGTCTTTCACAATCTTTCGCTCTTCCATTTTGAAATACACGCTTAACTTACGTCACAATATGTAGCTTGGTGTTTCAATGCACTTTGCTATTCATGCAAAATATGCGGTATAGGATTTTCACACTTAGTGATTTCGTGTTTATAACATCTGTGTCTACAATCAAATTTTTTTACTCAATAAAAGAAAGACAAGAAATGACTAAGAAATATTTATTTCTGTACACATGCATAACTTTGGTCCCAAACATATACGAAATATTTTAAAATATATACAACTTTAATTCTACGTTTTGACAACATCTTATTATGTTTGCAACCGATGCACCCTTTTCAAGATAACACTAAACGAAACCGAATGAATCATTTCCCATTTTCAATGTAGGGAATAAAGAGACAGACGGGGCATATGAAACCGATCTCGTAAGCTTAAGGTTAACAGGGGGCATTTTTGTTTTATTTTCGTAAAACGTTATCAGTCACTCCTCGTAAAAATGTCCCAAAGGCAATTTTTGTTTATATTTTCCTAAAAGTTTATCAGTCATTTATCGTAAAAACCTCGCAAAGGCACTTTTGTTTTTATTTTCCTAAAACTTTATCAGTCACTCCTCGTAAAATGTCGCTAAGGCTAAGGAAAAGTCCTCAGTAAAGATATTAAGTAGTTGTTTAAAGGAAACAACGAATCCTCTGAACAAGGAGATGGAGTCCTCTACTCTTTACTAAAGCATGTATGCTTCTTAGATCCTTAAGCTGATATATCATTTATTGACGTTGAGGAACAAGGATAGTTACGGTGGAGGATTTTACGTATAAACGTCAATGGAGGAGAACGGATGTATAGTCAATAGATAAGTGAATGTTTCATACCCTGACTTAGTCCAAATTAAACTTTAGAATCGGCAAATAAGATAGAGCTACCTATGTGGATACCTTTAAAAAGACTAGATACAAAAGAATAGGCTTATTTTGCAAATAGTGTATATTTCGTAAAAATGAAATAAATGG
>JAAAKL020010772.1:0-14126 GCA_010016065.2 Carybdea cf. marsupialis auct. non (Linnaeus, 1758) | reverse complement strand
TCTTCATGTTCTTCTTGTTCTTCTCGTTCTTCTTGTTCTTCATGTTCTTCTTGTTCTTCTCGTTCTTCTTGTTCTTCATGTTCTTCTTGTTCTTCTCGTTCTTCTTGTTCTTCTTGGTCTTTTTGTTCTTCTCGTTCTTCTTGTTCTTCTTGTTCTTCTTGTTCTTCTTGTTCTTCTTGTTCGTCTTGTTCGTCTTGTTCTTCTTGTTCTTCTTGTTCGTCTTGTTCTTCTTGTTCTTCATGTTCTTCTTGTTCTTTCTTGTTCTTCATGTTCTTCTTGTTCTTCTTGTTCTTCTTGGTCTTTTTGTTCTTCTTGTTCTTCTTGTTCTTCATGTTCTTCTTGTTCTTCTCGTTCTTCTTGTTCTTCTTGTTCTTCTTGTTCTTCTCGTTCTTCTTGTTCTTCATGTTCTTCTCGTTCTTCTCGTTCTTCTCGTTCTTCTCGTTCGTCTTGTTCTTCTTGTTCTTCTTGTTCTTCTTGTTCTTCAAGTTCTTCTTGTTCTTCTTGTTCTTCTTGTTCTTCTTGTTCTTCTTGGTCTTTTTGTTCTTCTTGTTCTTCTTGGTCTTCTTGTTCCTGTTATTCTTGTTGTTCTTCATTTTTCATTCTTCTTGTTCCAATTTTTCTTCTTGTTCTTATTATTGTTCTTGTCCTTCTTTGTGTGTCATATCTATACATAGGGGACTCCCACAAGCATCATTATCGATACTGAGTATGTTTTCTATCCTCCTCTTCTTCTTGCGTATGACAGGGTCACTTTGCAACTTAAATATCAAGCTCACAGTTCTCTAGCCAGTCAATAAGCGCATACAACTGTGCAGCAAGTCCTGTGTTTGTAACTGGTTGAGTGTATATCGAGCAATGCCCACCCCTGATAGGCTGGGCTGTTTGTTGGGTTTCCTTATCTCAGGGACAGCTGCTGCTCTAAGCCATATTCCTCTTCTGCAGACTAGCCTTGAAGCGCCCTACGCCAGATCATACTTGGTTTAATCGCCAGTGAACGTGATGCTTCCGGTGTGGACGTTGTCATTTCACCCATGTTTGAGAACCTAGGCATAAAAACAGGTCCGTTTGAAGAGGAGGAATATGTGAAAGCCACGAAATCCCTCATAGCGGGAATATCGTGCGGGAAGAACGGAATAACATCTGACATAATGATGAGATGCAACCTGAATAGTATTATACTGGAGTTTTGAACATTGCCCTCTCTAATGACCAGGCGCCAGACCCATGGTCAATAAGCAACATCATACCAATACCCAAGAACAGGGACTTGAGTCTGGGCAGCAACTACAGAGGTATCAGCCCAATCTCCCTGGTAGCCAAAGTAAATATCAAAATGATACTAAACAGGATACGACCCAAAGTAGATCCACGGCTCAGGTCAAACCAAAATGGCTTTCGCCCTAGCAATGCAACTACAAGCCAAATATTAGCGTTGAGGAGGATTTAGAGGGTATTAAAGAGTACAACCTCACAGCGGTAACAACCTTCGTCGACTTCAAGAAAGTCTTTCATATTGTCCACCGTGGCATGCTACTGAAGATCCTAAAGGCGTATTGAGTTCCAGACAGCCTTGTAGAGGTAATCGCTGGTGTTTATAGAAACACGCGGGCTCGGGTACTTTCTCCTGACGGCCCCACAAACGACTTTAAGATACACTCCAGAGTCTTGTAAGGGGACACTCTAGCACCATACATATTTTATACATATTTGTAATAATGCTGGACTTTGCACTAAGGCAAGCTATTGATGAGACAGAGGAAGAGTTTGGTTTCCAACTGGTTAGAAAACAGAGCAGGCGGAAAGGCCGTGTGGCTGTAACTGACTTCGATTTTGCAGACGACATTGCCTTGCTGTCAGAACTTATCACCCAAGCTCAGGACCTACTGAGCTAAGTAGAATCATCTGCAATTCAAATAGGCCTTGTAAAAAACGCCAAGAAAACTGAAGTCATTGCCTTCAGCCAACCAAGTTATATATAACTCATGACTACTGACGGGTCCCAACTGGACTTTAATTGTCGGGGCTCCTTGATACGCAGCACAGAGGCTGACATCAAGACTCGTAAAGCGGCTGCCTGGAAGGCAAGCAATAAGTTTAGAAAGATCTGGAAATCTGACCTATGCAGAGAGTTGAACGTGAGCCTGCAAAGCTCCACTGTGGAATCTGTGTTGCTCTAAGAATGCGAAACGTGAATGGCTCTGTAAACAACTCGATGGGTGTTGTACCAGGATGCTCAGAAAAACACTATCCACTGGAATCAATTCCTCACCAATTTAAAACTTTAAGATAATCTCCCGAAAATCCCCGATAAGATCAGGCGATGACGGCTGAAGTTTGCCGGTCACAATGTGAGAAGTCAGGATGAGCTAGTATCCAAACTAGTACTCTGGACCACCAAGTACAGTCAGAGGAAACGCGGCAGATCAGCGCTCACCTACACCGACTCATTTAAAAAGGACACAGGTCTTGGTGTAGCGGAGTCCCGTGAAAGGTTCTTCAGGTGCCTAGTAAAATTGTTAGCCCTTTAACATGATATGGGCTTCTAGAAGCTCTACTTGTTAGCTAAGGAACTGTTTCAACATTTTCCCTGATTTCCACACCAGCTTCCAGTTTCAAAACCACACTGTAAAGGGACCCAGACTATGCCAACCTGCTACTGAAAAGCAAAAGCCTATAAATCTGCTTTCGTATGCTGTACTCCAACCCCAATCCCATTCCCTCGTGACGAAAGACAGCATTTTACGAGTAAGACTAAAAGACAGTTTTCATTCTATCAAGTCCCCTTCTATCCGCCATTTGATTTTCTTTTTGACATCGTCCATCGGAGTTAGCAGCAAGGCGAGATAATCAAATGAGTGGACTTGTTTAAGAGATAAATCAAATATCACAGAAACGTCCTTTTTTCATGGTGGAGGGGTGTAGCTAGGAGTAGGCGAAAGCCTGGTTTAACTACCTGGGTGGGATTCCTCATAGTCAGTCCTCCAAAGATGAGAGCCTCCACATGACGACAATGTGTGAATCCCGTTCGTGGGCCATTCTACAAGTCCATCCTACCGGACTGCAATGCAGACGAGCACTAGACGGAGACGTGGTCAAACAATCGCCAGAAAATGGTTATCTAATAGGAGACTCCACTCAAGCCTGGCAGGACTTTGCAATAACCTCCAGGAGGGAGTGGGCGTACTCCAACAGAATTGTAAGTAAGCGTTGCTGAACAATGCATAATCTGGCAAGATGGAAAATATCTGCAACGGCAGAGTGCCCTTGATGCGGACATCACACTCTAGATACTGATTATTTAGTTTTGGGGTGCCCACACACAGCCATCGTGGGGATACAAAAACTGTCCTAAGGTATGACGAACCATGAAAGCAATGGTTAAGTGAGAAAGTGGTCGGTGGAGGCGTGAACATAAGCCATACGAAACTGCTATTACAGAAATGTAAGAGATTTCTCGTTAAGCAATAAGATTTCTTGTGGATTTCCGTTAAAGGATCTAACCTGCAAGAGCGCAAGAAATCTCTTTAAGATAGCTCAGTAACAAGCAATACATTGTATATACTCACAATTTTTAGATTTCCAAGGAAATGTAAACATTTCCCGTGATCCTTCTGCTAAGCCACAATTATTTTTTTAGCAAAAACATGCATCTTTTTGTTAGCATTCACTGTGTAAACAGTATAGGCATCAGCAAAGTTTTCTTCATATTGATAGATTCCAAATCTTCTAAATTAGTTGTAACCGTAAAAGTCATTCTGAACAAAGCAAGACCTTGTCTCCAATTGTCCCAGAACTATATTTTTGCCCATATTTGGTGTTTTTGCAATACAGCATGCCAGGTATATTTGTGAAACAACTACTCATTCAGTCCACATATTCCCCTTTGAAGTTCGTCCTCTGTATCATTTGGTGTCTCGATCAGTACTCAGAAGATGTTTTCGAATTTTCTTAGCTACCATACCAACCTTTAGGCTTTAGTTTCTCTTACAAGGTCCAGTGGTGGTTTTGGAGGGACCCTTTTGAAGTCGTGCATTGCAAGACAGCTCAGGCGTGATCATGTTGGGACATTCTTGGACAGCTCCCCCCCCCTCCCCAGTGGGTATACTTTCCAATTTTCTCTTGCTTCTACGAGATTAATCTGGGCAGGTAGTCACATCCTATTAATTTTAATTGTGAAGGGCGGGGCCCTTTGTAGGCACGTGGCCCTGGGGCCATGGCTTGGTCGGCCTCCCCTTAAAACCGCGACTGGGAGGATCCACAAATGAGCTCATTACTTGCAGTTGTAGGTTACTTTTAACCTCCTTTGTCCGGGAGTAGCCCCGCTAGCCTCAAAGCTAGCTCATCACTGTTTCTAGACGGCAAGTAGTTGTATTGTGAAAATGAAAGTTAAAAGATCGATTTTGTAACATAGGTTTATCAATGATTTTGACAACCTGAACTGATTTAACTTCTTTGTAAGTAATCCTCTAGTGACGTAAGCAATTACTATTGAGTGTAAAGGTCATTGGTGTAACATGAACATATCTGTATTAAGTTCAGAAAGCTAGGATTAGACTGCTCGTGGTATAAATATATTTTATCATCGAAGATTTCTAAACGTATTTCCAAACCAATTCCTTTGGCCAGTTTACATTAAACAAAAGCATTGCTTACGCTGTGTCTCACAACTTGTGCGACTTTAAGGCACAGTCCAGAAATACGTTGGTCATGCGACTGCAAGAAAAGGCCAGGTTTTAATCATAATGAAAGAGAAAGTAACCAAATCATAACGTACTACGACAGGAAAATATTGGGTTGCTATTTGACTTGTTTGGTGGTCAAATCTTGCAACTCTGGTCTTTAAAAAAATATCAGTAGTAACTCAATGACAGCGCTTTGAACCCTTATTATGTGTGACAAATGAACCTACTTAAGTGACTGACGTTGATTTTGATCATAGAAACAGGCATTAAATCATCCTGACGACAGTTTTCATGTTAATATATATGGGCGATAATTACAACTTAATAATACTCGCCATCCGTACGTCTTCCTAGACGATGTGTCATCTCGCCTGTTGTGAATATGTAGAGTTGCATCGTCCACTATGACTGAACAGGTCCATGTGTAAATGGCAGTCCTTCCCACATCTTTGACAGATAAAAGCAGAGGATTCCTAGGCTGTTTAGCGAGTTTCCTCAGACTCCACGTCCCTGCTGCTTTTTCAGCTCTTTATGTCTCAAATCCAGAACACCTCTCCTTAAAGTACGTCTCCAGACTGGTCTGTCGTCAACCCGATCTTGCCATTCATTTCCCCAAAAAATACTGTAGACCTTCATGTCTCTTTTGCCCACATCCTTGAATCTTAGATGTTCATCATATTTGGGTATTTCTACCGTCGTTACGTCGTCTCACATGGCCCAGCCATCGTAGACAACGCTTGAGCAGGATTGCAAATGAGCTGGGTTTCAGAGGGGCTGTTTTGGTGTGGACTGGTCTAAAAGCTTTCTTTGTACCATCATACATCCCTCGGATGTTGCCTGTATCATCACAAACCTGTAACGCAATGCTGAGGTTAGTCCAGTATCGTTTGGCACATTCATAGGCAGTAAGTTGAGTTGCACCCTTGGTTGTCCTCAGTCTTTCCAAATTTTACCTTGTTAGATTCCGCTTATAATTTAGCAGAGCAGATTGTTTGGCTTCCGTGACAGTGAACATCTCGGATCAGACGGCTTTGAATCAGTCTTTCCGAATACCTTGACTGCAGGCTCATGGCAGATAGTCTAGATTGACTCCCGTTTTTCTCAAGTAAGATCATGATGCAGATCTTTTACTGAGGAGGCATGGCTCAAGGTATCTATACATTTCTCTGTGTTAGCTGGATCTTTGCAGCTGCATGTGTTGATACGAGGGATGGAATCTTTCTTAGAGCGATGCATCTCCTTCAGCTGTAATCGTATCTTGGTGTACACTAAGAAATGGTCTGTGTCACATTTTATACTGCGGTATCTTCGGGTTCCGATCTGGGTTGTTTCCATGAAACTTGATGACAATCCTCATACTAAACTTTATGAAAGTTACTTGACTAGATGTAGCAGATAAGACAACCTTTAAGTTTCGTAGAGCTTCATGCCAATGTACTTCGAGGAGTGTAAGATTGGAATGATCGTGGTGACAAAGAAAGCAAGATGTAGGGGTTTATTGTAAGGCAATAACGTGCATTAGTGGTTTAATTCCATGTATTGACAGGTGCTGATTCCTTTGAAATATATTTATGTGTCAGAACTTGTATCGCCTCAGTTTCTGCCTTGTAAATATCAATAGACAAATACGTGTAAAATGTTAACGTGAATCAGACTGAATAATCAAGTAAACAATCTCCCGAGAGTCAAAGCATTCCGCTGTTCGTAAAAAGAGATCTATGCAAAGTGTCCAAACCTTGAATTTCTACAACGTCAGTTCTATAATTGTTTCGACTCCCTGTGACCATTTTGCCATGTCCCTACTGACGTATTCATTATATATAATAATAGAATGTTTAATCGAACCAGTTTAGTTAGCCGTGGTCCAGTTGTCAAGTGAAAGAGAATTTATTTGAATAGTTGAAAGTACTCTGGTTTTGCTCAAACGAATAGTTTCTTGTCTATCACGACCAAGTTTTTGCAAAAACTTATGCATACCAAGAAGTCCCTTCAGCGGGAGGTACATATTTGATAATGGAAACGTTTTATGACTATTTGTGAGACACAGTTCTTGACCTTTCACCCTTTTTGTTTTCATTAGCTATAGTACCTGTTACTGGCGGGTTGAACCAGCACCGATGATTCTCTTCATCCATTTTGCAAGTTTGACAGTAAGGTCAAACTTCAGTATCTGAGGAAAACGATATGCTTTTGGTTTCAGTATCACTTGTAATATTTGAAAAAATAATGAAGACTAAGTTTCTTACTGTTTACAAAAGTCAGATTTCACCCGGCAGGAAACCTGGAAAAGGTAATTTTTCAAGCTATGAAATGGCTGGCGGGCTTTCAACTGCTTTTGCCCCCACAAAATTAAAAAATTTGGCCCAAGTATTCACTAATATCTTAAACTTGATACGCTAATCAAATTTCAGATTTACTCTACGAAGATAAAGGATTTCAGTTTAGTAATCGTACTATGATATAAAACAGAAATTTCAACTTGTTGCGGTTAATAAAGCATTTTTTAATACAACACACTCACACCTTTCAACTTCTACATGATTCCTACATTCTGACAACAATCAGCGTCTTTAGAACCTTGCTATACGTTATGGAGATGTTAACAATTTTTCATCCATTTGAATACTCATATTTCTTACAGTCATCATGAATGTTCAAAATTTGAAAGAACTCTTACTTGATTTCAGTCTTGATAACTTGCAGGGCATCTCTTGTTTATCAGTCAACGTGAAGATGCGCCCTGGCTTATCTCTGTGAATGTGTGACGTGGCTATCATCAATACTTGCGTTCATTGATTGTAGGTAAGGTGTATTGTTGAATGATTGATAAAACAGAAATTTTTTGGACCATATCTATTCCTATCTGATCACCATTCAGGGTTCTACAGTCATATACAAAAGCACACCAAAAAAGCAGTGATTCCCAGAATTATTTTAAAGAAAACAAAACTTTGTGTGTTTGCAATTTCAGGGAATCGTCATCTCCTTTGCTGTTTATTGGTGGCAGCGATCGTCCAAATACCAAAAATGTTTGTAAGTGTGCAGCAACGTATGCAGGTATTTACAAAGGTAGGCGCATCGCGAATGGTATGCATAAGCGGTTCTTATCAATAATCATATATGATAACTCTATATGATAAATTGAGGGCTATTTGAGAGATATTCCCCAGAATGTTTGGAAATTGTAATGCGGAGAACGTATACATAGTCTATTTTTTGAATATCATAACATCCTGCCATCCAGAGGTTATACTAGATTATTAAAATCGGCCATCTATTTTTATGGTATCGTATGGTCATGGCACCATGGTTCTCCTCTGCAAGCCACTGCGTATGCTCTACCCGGACGTTATTCGATCTTTGTAGAAAGACAGCTGTACCCCTGTCTGGTTAATCCATCGAGTCCAAGTCAAACATACCCCAACCCATAGTAAATGTGAATGACCTCTGCCACGTACATCACTGCTGATAAATAGTTTTGGCCCAATGCGTTTTTCCCCTCCAGAAATTTGTTCTTGTATCTATAGTAACCACTCTCGTCCTTAATGAATTATGGGTAGGTTGTTTAAATTGCAAAAGACTAGTGGCTCCTTCTTTCCGAGAGCCTTCATAGGAGCTCTTAAAGAAGAAGTTTATTTATTTATTAGTATAGTGCACTTAGTACTCGTTATGTTTAGATCTAAAAAATAACGATCTATTATTATTGAAGATTTCTCGGCATTCGATCGTATCTAGATATCGCGCAGGGCAAGTGCTATAGTGTTGACAATGTGTTGGTGAAAGTCTTTTGTGATTAATGTTTATGTTTTAAGTAAAACGAGTGTACATGTTAATTAGCTGAGATGACATTCCAAACAATTGCAATAACGATCTTCTTTCTCTCGTGTTTCTTACTTTACGTAAGATGAACCCACAAACGTTATAAGTGCAAAATTGAAAATGCACTCGCGCCAAGTTGTGAGAGCTTAGACTGAAAACGACGACAAAGTGCCGATAAGGTGGCACTCGCTAAAAATTTAGAATTCATAAACCACTCATTCTGTCAAAATAGTAATTGATCCAAATTCTGGGTTATTATCATCTCGCATCGTGTAGCAGAGATACCATTTTGTTAGTCGCTGGAAATTGGTTGGGGCAGAGGTAGCGCAGGTGCGATAGGGGTAACCAGAGAGAGGTACGTCCTAGGAGTAAAATGGTAGGGTCACATGATCATACAATTCTACAACTTACAATTGATGTAAATATACTTTATCTGGCTTGCCATGTAACGCACCGTTCTCCAATAAAACAATTAAATGAATCCATAGAAAGAACTAGTCGTTACTGCTAGCCTGAGTTTCGTTGGTTACATAGAAATGTAGGACTTCCTAGGGTTTCTTAAATTGATATTACTGGCCGAGATCTTGAAGTTTAGACTTCGGTTTTATAGAACAAGCATGAATTTGATCTACGTTAACTGAAAGTCAGATTTTTTTATTCTTGAATGTTTGGAAATGTTAAATGAGTATGAATTCACAACTGATATTTAATAATAGTAGAGTACATAACGTCATGAGTCATAAGCTGCATTTAAGATGCGTTTCGATAGATACTTCTTCCATCATTAGGCTGCTAGGTTTTGGTGAAAGAGCTATGCGCTACATATATATTGTGCAGATGGTGATAGTCCGATTTCCTCTTGCACCATGTTGGTTTTGTGTTTGCTTGTTTTTTCTTCTGCTGGTAGCAGTCGTACGTCTGAATGTGTGTAGGATACGTTGTTAATGCGGTTGTTTATGTTGTAACTAGCGTATTGTTTCTGTCTTCTTTCTAGTTAAGGTGCTAACTTTCCCTGTACAATATTCTTTTTTCCCCAGTTGGACCTAACAACTTATGACGACAGCAGATCATCCACCAGCCATCGAAAGAGATACGTTAACTCAGTGTTTGTGATATTTTAAGAAGAATGTCAATCAGACTTTTTCTTTCCCACTTGCCCTTTGCCGATGTGTGGTTATTTCGACAATGAGAGATGGCTCGGAATAAGTTTCAATGGTCTTGCTTTTGTAGAGGCTCATGCAATTGTTAAATTCATTCATGGCTACGTTAAATCTCTCCGTCTAATAGTCTTCATCGGACTCTAGACGGATCAATCAACAGAAATCAAAGATTTAATCCATGGTTCGGAACAGTTTTCAGTTCTACGGAT
The DNA here is from genome assembly GCA_010016065.2 of Carybdea cf. marsupialis auct. non (Linnaeus, 1758). Lineage (NCBI taxonomy): Eukaryota > Metazoa > Cnidaria > Cubozoa > Carybdeida > Carybdeidae > Carybdea > Carybdea cf. marsupialis auct. non (Linnaeus, 1758). The sequence goes on along the minus strand of JAAAKL020010772.1, from coordinate 4,256 downwards.
AGACGTCGTTTACTGACGTTCGTATTTCCTGATTGGCGTAAATGTCATGCCTATTTTCTCGATATTTTCTTAAACATATATTTTATCTCGTTCTTTGCCCACTTAGTAGACATCGTGTAATATCGTGTCCTATGGGTAACGTATAAACATGATTTAACGCTGCATTTAAATAGCTAAAAATATGCCCTTTATGAAATGATTCCACTGCCTGACAGAACGCATTGCCGAAGAAAATCATTGGAAATCTGGAATTGTACTTTAACATGTGAAACCAACATAATGTAGATGGTACCAAAGATCTTTGTCTTCTTGTTTCATGGGACTACTTTCTTTACGACCAATTTTTAAGTGCTCTTTTCTTTTACTCTTTCTTTAATAAATCTGGGGTTTTTTATTACGTCTGTTCAAATTGTCATCGATCAGAATCGTCATTTTGAAAAGGATGCAATCGAGCAGGGTTTCCTTAGCCCCTATACATTGAAGCAGCAAAATATTGCATAGAAAGTACAAAAAGAACACGAGTTGTACATTAAACATTCAGATGTACTACGTAAGTAATAACTTGAACTCGATTTATTCTCATTGTATATGCTTGGTCTGCTCCGACGTCTTGGTAAGACAATTGTCAAGCTTTAAAGGCTGTCTATATTCTTGTTAAAAAGTACAGTTGCAGCAAATGAAAGTATTATTGCTGCAGGCTGAAAACACATAACACAGGATTTATGAACGTACCACCAATCCTGCTTTGATCCCAGTATTGGGAAGCTTCGACAACTTCTCTTTGCCACATCCAAGGGTCCACATAGTCCGTGTTAGTTAAATTGGGCAGATGGTATCTCTAGAACCTCTTCGGAAAAATTGAACATGTGTTTCAATGAACCAGAAAATTTGATACGTAGCTTTCTAGAAAATACATTTAACTATGCATAAGGACTGAAAAAATATGCTGTTTATAAACTGAGCCCTTCTCGCTTCTACTTGGCATTTCGTCTGCTTTTTGGATCCCAGGAGTGTCCATACAAAAGGAATACATCAGCATAGAACATCAAAGCCTTCGTTTCCGCGCATCACTGTTCTTCAGGAGATTCCAATGAGAGAGGAGTGTAGGCTTCCTCACCTTTACGTTTTACCTCCTAATACTTTTGGAATTGGGGAACATATCAATCAGAAATGATCTATTAAGAAAAACATTTATTCAAGTCACCAATCCCTAAATTTTATTGCCATACAAAAGCTTAAACCAGAGGGATATCATCTTCTTTACAGCTCTGCCTCTAGAAGAGGACAAGGAGGGATTGGAGTAATAGTGAGAAACATACTAGCATATTACATCATACAAAGCAAAAGTATCTCTGAACGAATAATGGTACTATCTCTCAGCTGCAATCCAAGGATAGAGATCAACTGCGTATATACCCCTACTGAAGATGCCATCAACACAGACAAAACACCTTTTACAAAGATCTATCAAACAGTTTCCTTAACATCGCGCCTTATAACTTGGTCGTTCTTATGGGAGACTTTAATAAGCAGATGCATCACTAGCGAATGACAACATTAAAAACATTAAACAGTCTTGCCAAGAAGCAATGAATGCCAGTAAACGAAATGACTTCAAAGATCTCTTTAATATTGTGAAAAGCTTAGTGGTAATTAGGGAAGAACCTTACCATCCACAGTCAATAAAAGAAACGGCCTTCCATCATCATCTCCAGAAGAGCTCCTAGACTAATGGACTAAATCCCCAGGTATTGACCAAAATGTAACAGCTGAAGTATTGAAAGATGGAGGCAAGAGGTTCATTGAACACCTGAGACAAATATTGAATCTAGTCTACCGTAGAGAAGTAGCACCCAAACAATGGAAGACAGCTATAATCACTTCGATCCCAAGAAAACTTCAAAGATCATGAGCAACTTCAGAGGAATCTCATTGATGTCAATTGCCACAAAAAATGTTAATAGAGTGCTACTTAATAGAATTTACGATGGGACACCTTCCAAGCTACGTCCCTTCCAGGAAGGCTTTAGACGAGGAAAAAGCTGTGTTGAGCAGATACAGATCATCAGGAGGATTCTCGAAGAATACCATCAAAAGAAATTTTCCCTGGTTATGACGTTTGTAGAATTAAGAAAGCTTTGATTTCATCAAAAGATCAGTAATATGAAAAATACTTTGACACTACGGCACACCTGACAAGATTGTAAAACTTATTAAATATATCTACGATAGCAGCTCCTTCAAAGTTCGAGTAAATGGGATGCTGAGCAAGGAATTCTGTAACACGACATGGGTCCTACAAGGAGATACATTGGCACCCTTCCTATCCAAAATCGTCTTGGATTATGTTTTAAAGAGAACTTCGCCCAACAAAGGCCATCAGACACAAACCAGCGTCGAACTATTACCTGACATTGATTTTGCACACGACATTGTTCTTTTGAATGAGAATGTAGACGATGCTATCGAACACTTCAAATCCCTAGAGCTTGAAATTTTGACAAGACTCAAATCATGGTTCGAAACACAGACCACCCAAAAATCGAGTAAGTCACCTTAAGGCCTTATGTTACAACCCATATTGTGCGACTGGGGGACGGGACAGAACTGGAGACAGTAGAAGATTTCAAGTACCTTGGATCTTACATAGCTAACTCACATGCAGACTTTAAAGACGGAAAGGGCTAGCCTGGGTACAATTGTGCTTGCTAACATTTGGAAATCAGAACAAATTTCACTTTCTTTGACGTTACACCTGTTTGACTGTATGATACTATCAATTCTATTCTGGGCTGCAGAAACTTGGACCATTTTTCTTGGCATCAAGATATTGTACAAAATGCGCAACACCGATGTCCTTGCCTCAGTTGGACGCCAAGACCTGTCAACAGATAATTGATGTCTGTCAAATTGATGTCTGTCAAATTGGAGTGCTTGCTTGAAAAAATTATATTTTCAACTGCTTTGCCCTTTACATGCGACATGTTGGGTCAAATAGACGAAGCCGTCCAAGAATGTCTTTCAGGAAACATATAGAAACACTTACTGGAATCTCATCTACCAAACTGCATGCGTTAGCCCAAAATGGAGGAGAGTGGAGAAGAAATGTGGTGGGAAGGTTCGACACACGACCTCCCGACTTAAGAAGATAAAGATTAATTAGTAAAGGCTCCTCGTAAATCTACCTCTCGCTGCAAATACAAGCAACTGCAGAAGACACCATCATCAATGAAAGTAAGGCGAATCAACATTTGCATGTTCATGTTGTTCGTTGTGGAAACATATCAACTACAAGACTTTCGGTAATTTTGTAACTTGCTGAGAAAGCGTGAGAAAGTACAGTTGATGACAGACGAAGGAGGGTTATTACTTTAAATTTCACAAGCCACAATTCAAAATAACGGCTCGTTTCCTTTGCTCGAAACTCGGGTGGCAAAACGATCAGATGTTAGTTTGTTCTCAAAGGAACCGCATATAAAGTTGCAGAGCTCAACCAACTCGAACTTATGTTAACAACAATAGTACTGCATTGATGGAGATAGAACTAGCATTTCCTTATGCCGATAATCTGTTCATGTCATTTTACTATTGTTGCTGTTTTACTATTGATATGGGAACATATTGAGGCCACATGTTTCTCTCTTTCAAGGCATCACTCCAACAATATAATAATTGTCACAGTGCAAGCACCAGATGGATGGACACAGTATACCCCAGCTTTGACGTTCTATGGAAACAATTCTGTAATGAAACATTCAACATTCCAAGAGTAAATTGATTTCAAATGATCTACGGACTTGATCGCGAGGTACCTTAAATGATGTGAACTAAATATTGGTGTCGATCGGCGAAAGGATAATCAGACTGTTTACTACGAGGAATAATGCCCTTTGTACAGCAGAGGTTTACTACATTAGAGTGAGTTTATTTTCCATGAAAATCAAATTTACATTCGGTAAATTCCTCTGAAGAATGAGGTCCTAAACTCTAAATAATACACCTCAATTTGATCACCCTCGAAGCACAACATTGAGCAATTTGATGTGCATAATATTTCCATTATTCCAAGGTTTTAAGCGGATGCTACACCGTGTATGGGTTCTAAAGTAAAGAAAAAGCTTACTAAAACTTTCTTACAACAAAGCAATTTGCAATGGATATAAACATAATACTAATAATAATATAAAGATCTAGAAATCGAAATCAACAGAATGTGGGGCATGAAGACTCAAGTAATTCCAGTGATAATCGGCAAT
>JAAAKL020010771.1:0-14127 GCA_010016065.2 Carybdea cf. marsupialis auct. non (Linnaeus, 1758) | reverse complement strand
GAAGGAAATCGTGTTTTAGAGACAATCCTCAAATACGCCTCATTCTACGTAGTGTTTCACGTATTTTCCCCTACCTATCTTTAATAACTATGGACTTAAGGCCTAAAAAAAAGAATTATAAAATTTTATCAAGATTAAATGAATATTAGTAACATGACATAAAAAAATAATAGCATCAAACGCTTTGATAATGTTATATTTTCGATGAGTACATCCGTCTCCCTTTGTATCTTCTACAGATTGCTTCTATCAGACACGGGAACTCCATTTTGCTTTGTCCGATTACCTACAAGCTCTTGAGTTATGTAACAGTGATGCATCCATTCTGTACAGACTCTCCATTGTTTACAACGACCTTGGGATATACGAGTATCAACAGAGGCGGTACGTCCAGGCGGAGGAGTTCTTCTCCACTGCCATTCAGTATCATCCAAAAGCACCTTCCTGCTATGTATCCAGAGCAAGAGCAAGATACATGATGGAGGTAAGGCAATCGGACTATTGCACCGGCTTTTCCTGGTTCTTAAGCTCGGTTTTGTGGCAAAGTTACTGCAGTAATTGAATAGCCAGTGAAAAGATGTGGCGAATCAGCAGCGAGGTTGGGAATATTATTGTAACCGCTCAAATCTTAACCTGATGTCTTTATGACTTACAAAAACATGATTATCACTGAAAGGGAGGTTCACTGAGCTGAAACAGCTGCGGTCCTCCAGGTATTTCTCCCCGGTGCCAAGTGGTTTTGCTGAGTAACACGTCGACTACTGCTCTACTCTCCTAAATTGTTACTGAACAGTTCCAAAAAGCAAATCTTTATAGATTTTATCTCACAAATAAGTATGAACTAAAATGGTCATCCCAAAAGTATTTTGAAAATTAAGACGAATTTCTTGACAGTGAAAATGTAAGGTTCCAAACGATATTTACTACCGTCCATTGAAATATTCGACAGACTTCGTGCTGTTCGATTCATGATGATTGCTACAGGATAGGAGACTTAACAGTATTGTAGTATGAATGGCTATTGCTGTTGGGTAAATATTGTTGTGTGTGTATGGGGGGTTGCTGGGGGAGGTGCTATTAAACAGGCATTTTACAGTTCTAAGGAAGCAGTTATTGAATGATGATTTTTCTCGGTCACATGACTATTGACGTTATACATTGTTCTTCAACTTTCATATATCTGGGCATAATGGCTGGCTCCAAGTATATCTTACGTCACGAAGATGACTCTGCCCAACTTTCATGCCATCATGATCTATCTTTGCCTTCTCGAACTATAGCTAGCACTTTAACACTATACCCTTCGATGCAATTGTACTCAGACTGATGAAAGTACTTATTCGATGCCATTTTTGGATGTACTTAGTAAACGAGGAGGCGGAAATTTGACTACCCGACGCGAATAAACATAACCATCTTTCCATCAGGGTCTTCAGTTTACATGAACAATACGAAAGAGTCATACCATCCTACTTCAACGAGTATTTGAAATTTCTTTATTCACAGCAATGCTACATTACGGATTCACCTTTCTTCGGAATGTGTTTTCTTCAAAGCAAGTTTCGAACAAAATCGTACATTTCTTCATGTCTAAGTAATTTCAAGATTCATTGCCAGTCTCTTCCGTTTCTAAAATGAGCGTTCAGTTGTTATTACCGTTTTTGGCCCTTTTATTCTACAAATTAAACGAGATGTTCAGATGGTCCTCGTTAACGCCATCCACAAACAGGTAAAATCGCGATTTGCTTCGAAAATCTCCAATCATTTTAGCAACTGCTTATCTGCACGAAATAGCGAAAATAATTTAGCATTGAAGAGCTTTTTTCGTCTGACACTCCTCAGTACAAAATCGTTGGAATTGAAATTGAGAAGAAATGAATGAAATTTATACCAGCTGTGTTTTATAAGTAGCCAATCAAAAGTCTGACTGCTAGATTGGTGTTGTTTTGACCAACAAGTGTCTGTGAGACTGTTTGATAAACCGAAAAGGCCTAATGAAAAGATAAATTCTCTTCGTCTACAAAGCAATGGTGTTTTGCTTTGATGTGGACAGATCCGAGAACGGCTAAGTGAAAAGCAGAGCATGCATGAGAAGCATTTAAAGAAATATAGTCAAAGGACGAAATCTCTTCTCAATGAAAGCAAACCATTCTTGCGGCAACTATTCTTCTTTACAAGAAAGGTTCCATGGGTCAGCCAGTACATTTTCATCCAACAGTATTAGAGTCGGCCCCTCTAAAGATCTTGACTTACTTTTTAAGAAATCGTCTTTACGGCTTTTTAAAGGCTGATAGCTGTATATAAACCTCAATCCATGGTTTTATAAAAGGTTTATCTAGGACTTTGAAATACACTACTGACTGGGCTAAGTACTTTCAGAAGGCAAAACTGATACAGAGACCTCTTGTTTTACCTCTACTGGGTTTATCAATGCGTTTTTTGAAGTAGACCACTCACTAATTCCTATAGTATTACAACATCATCATATTCTTTAACACTGCATTGACATGATATGCAGTCTTAATAACCATTTGGGTATTTCGTTACCATGTAACGACTTCCGTACTGAATTCGTTCATGTAGCTAAAGGTGTCTTGCAAGGTGATTGCTTAAGTCCCCTTGTGTTTGATCTTCTAATTAATATATTTGTGAAGTACATCAAACATGAATGATTAACTCAACTTGGGTACTGTTACTAAACAAAATAACATGAATCCTCGAAGTATCGTCCTTATGTTATTTATTATTGAAGACCTTAGGAGACCACGTTCGTATTTGAATCGTCAGACCCTACAGTGTGTCATCTCTAGTTATGATGAGTCTCTCAAAGAGGGAACATACAACTGGAGATGATGTTTGAATATGGTCACGCAAATCATCCTCGCGCATTATTTCCATCTTGCCCCTTTTGCATTCCTATTGCTTCTCTCAGCTGTTTCTCCTGTTCTTGTCTTTTCCTTCCTCTGTCTTTCCCTCATTATTGTTATCTAGCTATGTCTATATGATGGCTCTATCCTCATTACAGGAGCGTAGCAGTTTATAACGTCTGAAACATATAACGCCTTTTCAGTGCCCAATATTGTTGCCCTCTACAGGAGAGTTAAGCAACTACATAACCCTCTAAATGCACAGTTGTCTTATTTACTTGAATTTAGTGTTTTACCATTCAATTAATTCCCACTTTTTTAACCGGACAGGATTTGGACAGCTCCCGCGTCGATGTCATCTCCTCTCTTCATTTGAAAGTCGACGAAAAGCAAGTGGCGTCTTTATTTTTAAGACTTTTCCCGGGAAAATATCAGTACGAAGTAGTGTCCTCCGAGTATGGGCAATTGGTTAAGGAAGCTCTACACAGCGTTATTGAGGATATACAAACAGAGAGGGACGACAAAACTGGTGGGTACATTAATTTTAACATTGTTTCTTTCTGGTAGAATGAGGCAATTCCATCGCAGAGTGGGCACTAAGCTTCAGATTCCCAGAATCATTTCTTCGAATGCCCGGGGATTTTTATTTCTGTACCGAATGGCTACTTCTTTTGTGTTCTAGGAATCTTTAGTATGGGCTGGGTAATTTCATAAGGCTTTTCAAATGGAAGGGGTCGTTATTGAATGACTCTCGGGGAAAGATGAGATATAGTTTTCAAAGTTCAGTTTTTACGCAAAGATTTTGCTATATGGATTTTGCTTCGAAGGAAAACGTTTAAAATAGGATGTAATATATAATATTTTATAACCCAACAACTTTCAGAAGTAGACAAAGTGGTAATCAAATCAAATCAGACTACCACAGTCAACCTTCGTAATTAAAGCATTGTCTTGGCGTGAACTTGACATGGAATATGCAAACCGGAAAGATAACATTTTTGCCATGTAAATAGCGGATCTCCACTTGGGCACGCCTAGAGAATGTAGCCCTGTATGAGCAAAACCGGCTAGATGTTCTGATCAGTGAGTGGCATACCCTGTAATTGGTTTCATGCGAGATACATGAGCACTGTGTGGAGAGTAGGGGCAGCTGGAGAGAAAACATGAGACGATTCTAAAACATTTTACACACAGTGTTTTCTCGAGTCCAGAGGAATTTCTTTGGGAAACGACCCCATTTTCGGTAAATAAAACTTTGTTCGCTATTCATTGGGTACGCCGTAAAAATATGGTTGAGACCAGCTACATTGGAGATCATGTAACTATCCTATTCCCCAGTTTAGAGGCTCATGTCATCTAAATTTTATACCGGACAAATTTCACAGATAGAGTTCTTAAGAACAAGATAAAATTAGTCAACGACATGCAATTGATCCTACCCTTAAGTTGTTTTTTTAAATTCTACATTTGCCCGATGAAATCGTCAATTCGGTCTTGATTAAGCCTTGATTAAGCATGCATGGCACTTCCCGTCCATATATTACTGGCGATTCTTTCACGCTCCTGTGATTTCCGCACTTCCACCTAGGCCACATCTCTATAGTATGAATTTATCCTGAAAGTTGTTTACCGATGTTTTTAACGTAGTAGTATACTGCGCCACTAAGTGAAATTCTATAGGCGCATGCGCCTGTATACTGAAAGTTTGGGATCTTATAGAAAAGCGAAAGTTTAATTTTTCCTTATAATTGGCACCACGTTTCGAAACTTGGGAACCGTTAACAAACGATATTGAAAAATAGCAAAATTTATAATTTGGTGCTGTGTTGTTCACAAAAAACGGTTACAAATGACACTAAATAACAAATATAGACTTATATACCAACATCTTGTTTTTACTCTGATTTTCGATACTAGGACTGTCTTTTTGAGTACCTTGCTAAACTTTTGTGGATTGTTACAATTTTGGTGCACCCGAGTTTAATATGAGAATACAAGTGTAAAGAAAGATTTTGACACTTTTGTATATGGTGGTTTTCTTTTTTGGAATGTGCAAGGTCTTGAGTAAAATAAGTAAGAGAAAACGAGTCAATTAATCCCTTGCTTTTCTACTTCCTTCAGAACTGTGGAGTACGGATTCAACCCCCCTTATATTTTTCAAATAAAATAAATCAAGTTTAGCTAGGGCTCTAACATTTGATACAAATGTCGACTTATATATGATGAATCTGGAATAATACATTGATGAAAATCTAACAACTTAGTGGAAAGTCTTGGAATGTTAAGATTTTATGCAATCATGGGTATAGTTTGATTGCAAATAGACTTGACGAAAACCATCGATATCCTAAGCCTACAAGAATGTAGAATAAATCCTTATTCTACCCGTTATAATACTTCACTTGCTAAACACTGCCATAAAACATCAGTTAGCCAAAAAACTCTTTTCGCTTCGGTATTCCAATTTTTTTACACACATGCTAGTAATAAGTACCCTAAATCTAAATAAGTTGACGCGCCATGATCTTAGAATAGTACAATCTGCTGTTAAAATTCTAGAAGACAAAAGTCACAAAATTTCAGACAGAATGCTGTTGCAGAAAAATCGGTATTCACCGTAAAATATGAGGTGCAAGTGCCAAACTGCAATGTTGCAAGCATCTCCTATCCTTCAATTTTTATCGCGACAACTTTTTTTTATCCGTCCCATTATTTGCTGTGAAGAGTTTCCGTTCTTCAACCCAATTTGTATTGTGAACTTATGTAGAAATGATCCGTGATACGGAATAAGGAAAATAAGATGAGATTTCATTTACCTTGTCTCTGCAAAATAGGTAAGAGCCGAAGGCCATCTTTACCGTCAAGAAAAGAGCCATTGCCAGACATCGCTCCTAAAGCAAAGGAAAAGGTGCTTGTGAATCTGAGACAGTGTATGGAAACCAAAGACATGAATATCAACATTATTCATGGGAAAAAGAAGGTAAATTGCACTTAGTTGTTTCCGTTATTGTCGTATAATAATCAAACCGATTAATTTTATCACACAAAATGATGCACCCCGATATGTTTGTTACCGTTTTCACGTGCCCTTATAACACTATCTACATTTAAGACAATTTGAGGTTGGCCTAGCTACAAGTGTGTAGCAAGAATTAGGATAACGGTTAATTTAGCAAATAAAATCAAGCCATCCCATAAGAACTTTGATTTTTACTATTTTGTATATGACATCTTTACAAAGGCCAAATATGTACAATGATTTATCACAGCGAAAACGTCTGGTTTGATCACTTAATAATTGACTGACTGTTGTCTGTGATGACTGTATTTTTGGCAGCGGCAGTAGTAGCCAATACCTGTGAAGATGGCTTTGTTAGATCGAAGTTAAGGGAGCGAAGGGCAGTTCATTTTCTGCACGTTCGAATCCTTCCTTCTTCTAGATGCTTAAAAACGCGAGTTCAAGAGCCTCATAAAATCACCATTTTCTGAATAGGCACATATATTTCAGAATCCAGAAAATGGTTGGCTATTTCTTATCTACATGATTTGTTGTAGATGAATGAACTCGTGGAGTCTGTTATTCAATCAAGACAAGAACTGCCTCGCGAGGATACGATTCTTAGTGACAGCAAGACAGCATCAAATAGGCCTATATGGACATCAAGTACAGGAAGTACAGACGATTCTGCGCCAGAAAAGCTAGGTAAAGGAAAGAGGCTGTAATTCAGTTGCCGCAATCGAAGAAAAATATCACACATTCGAAGTATGCAGTGGACTTTGCGGTGCCGAAAGTCTCTTAATTTTTTCTGAAACTGTAACCCCTTGTGTAAATGTTTGGCTATATTACAATAAGTCCGAAAGGAACTTTTACATGGTAGTGTGCCCGGCAGACTGCATAGGGGGTCATCAAAGTACTACGAGAGACTATTTTGCTGATGCTGTTTGGAATTGTAGGTTGGAGTAAATATGTTTCAGTAACTTTCTTTGAAGATAGCTCCTGCCCTTTCAAGTCCTTTGGAGCAGATCATTTCAATATAAAAAATAGCGAAGGTATGTTAACAATGTTTAAATATGGAATGTATATAGTTGAATTGAAGGAAAGGTTAACAGTCGCAATTAGAAGGAAGAATAGAGATGTCTGCTGGTATTTCAATATGTCAGATTTGACGTGTCTTTAATTAATACTAATGAATGAACTGTTTTAGAAACTTGGCTGTATATTCAAAGACAGTTTCTGTAGTTCATATTTTGGGACACCCAGACAGCCCATCATAGGACATCTATTCAGTGGCGGTTTTGAAGGGTGCGGGGCCCTGGAACGAAAAAGTTTGCCCTATGACGTCATGCATTGCAAGGAAGTTCCGACATGATCATACTGCGGAAGTTCCTGAGACATTTTATTCCTTCCAGTGGGTACAGTTTAGAGTTTTCACTTACTTCCATGAGATCAATATGGTCAGACACATCATGTTTTCTTGGCATTGAGACGCGGGCCCCCCTACAGGAGCGGGCCTCGCGCCAAGGCGCAGTCGGCCTCCCCCTAAAACCGCCACTGCATCTATTGTAGGGGATCTCTACCTATTAGACACTTCTACATGAAATACAATTTTAGATCCTTCCTCTGCAAGTGCTGATGGAAAATTGTATCCCAGGTATACCTTTTATATGCTATAAAAAGCAAGGTGTCAAGAGATTTAATAGAGATTTTAGGCATCATCACTATGAAAAGTCCTAGTTCAAATATCATTGAAGGTGCAACCTAATCTGGTAATGAAAACGCTTCCAATCGAGCCAGATCACTATCCACCAATTTCTTCTCAGTGGTTAATGTCTATCGGGTGTTGTCCACGGGTTATTATCCACAGGTTGTTGCCCACAGGCTTTTGCTTACTGGTTATTGCCCACCAATTATTGTTCACTGATTACTGTTCATCAATTACTGTCCGCCGATTTCTGTCTACCGATGTCTGTCCACCGCTAACTGTCCACCGCTAACTGTCCACCGCTAACTGTCCACCGCTAACTGTCCACCGCTAACTGTCCACCGATTCCTGTCCACCGCTAACTGTCCACCGCTAACTGTCCACCGCTAACTGTCCACTGATGATTGTCCACCGATTCCTGTCCACCGCTAACTGTCCACCGCTAACTGTCCACCGATTCCTGTCCACCGCTAACTGTCCACCGCTAACGGTCCACCGCTAACTGTCCACTGATGATTGTCCACCGATGACTGTCCAACGATGACTGTCCAACGGTGACTGTCCAACGATGACTGTCCAACGATGACTGTCCAACGATGACTGTCCACCGATGACTGTCCACCGATGACTGTCCACCGACAACTGCCCACTGATTACTTCTCAACTATTACCGGTCAGCTATTACTGTCCACTGACTTCCATCCGCCAATTATTGTCCACCGATTACTTTCCGTTGATTATTGTACAATGAGTACTGCCAATCCACCCATACTTCGGATTCTCGAATACAATTTGATTTAAATAGCCGCTGTGGTGGCTTACAGATCCTTGAATCTGATGCGATGTTGGCTCCCCATGTATCCAGATTACAGACCCTTTAATCTGGAAAATTCTATGAAACAGAATGTTTATTTTCATGTTATTAAATTGTAAATATGTAATATAGTAACTGTAAAGCTGTGAAAATATTCTGGCTTAATCTAAGCTACTAATACCAGGCTGCATCAAATTGGTAGCTGTTGTAGTACACACTAATGCTTAACAGAATACGTAACAGAAGGATTTCGTGTTTACGATGTCATTTGTGCCCCTTGTGAAGTTGCTACTTGTGATACTAGTCTAGAGATGATACATTTATTGAGTTGTACCATGTCAAAGTATACCACCTAGAAATTCAAAGCTTGCGAAACCTAGCTCCTTGTTCCTCGGTCTAGGGGCTACACAAGGTATGAGAGGCAGTCCCACTGGGCGATGAAGCTCGTCCAATATGGTTTACAGGCCACCACTTGCTGCTCTGTATTAAGGGCTTTTCTTTACAATCCCCAACTTCCCTTTGTTTTTTTAGTTAGTTTGTTTAGGGTAGTTTCAATATCAGGCCTCACTGCTTGTCAGGGCCTCAGGTTGGGTGACTGCGATACAAGCTAGGTGCCCCACTGTGTCGTCGCCTTTGTTGTTTTAGTGAAAGCGGAAATTGCATCTATTAAACATGGTTGTGAAACCTGGCATAGAAGCCCCTTCGTGTCGTTGTCTTATGAAGGCTTGACTTTGACTTGCCGATGTTTAACTTATAGAGATGTTTTCCTATTTATTACTATGATGCTTTTATGAGATTATTATATCGCTGTTTTGGCCCCCTTTCAATGTTGGTTTCCTCTGAATTAATTTATGTCAAAGTTCTATATTTCTTAAACATATACTGTTGCAGATGCTATTTTTGCAATGTAAATACTTGAGACAAATATCGCAGAGGTTTTTAAAACAATGTTTGATAGAGAAAGATATTTCTGGTATTTGATGTGTTTAGTTTCTGTATTGATTACTTAGTGTCAAGTCTTACCGTTGTGGGGAATGCAAGGATGGATTTTGTATACTTCCAAGCTCATTGGTTGCAGATGCTTGCCAGAAGTTGGAAATTACTGTAGGAATTTTACTAGTTATGTTGTCAATCTTTGCTTAAGTTGGACAAAATATTCCTTTAATTTCAGTTATTATAAATTATGCATGCCATGATTAATGTATCTACTGTTAGAATGAAAAACGTTTGCCCAATTTTTTTCGACATTTATTACACACAGATTTCGGGGTTGTGGAATTGTGAGTTAAAGAACAGCCGGTTACTTACATGCGCTACTAAACTGATCCACGCGTAGTTGAAAATAGACAAGAAAATGCTCAACTGTGCCATCAAAATGCTTTTTGTGGTAAACAACTTCCTTATGGTATCTGTAATCTGCATGCACTTACGTTTTTTGAATTTGACACATCGGCAAAAATTACCCCATTTATAATTGTCGTATTTCAGCTCACCACAAACTCATATACTGGCTGGCTTTTATAGATCACCATTGCCCTATTACTAACCGTCAAGTAAATGTTAAAAACCATGAAAGAAATTCTGTATTGGCAGTCCAGTTAAGTAAAGTTTCAGCTTCCTCGTTAACGAGGTTGACTATCCTTGCTAATAGCAGAAGTATACGCAATGAGTGATAAACGTGCCTTCGTTTTTGCTAGGATTTGGAAGGCAAAATTATATCAATTTTGGCTCATACACCATTCCATTTCATACTGTTACAAGAAGAGGAGAGTATACTAATAAGAAATTGAAAACTTGCCAGAGCTGCAAGAGTAGAGTCAGTGAAAACATCTTAGCACTGAAAACCTTTTTTTCGTCCTCCTCAGAGTACAAAATCGTTAGAATTGGAATTGAGAAGAAATCAATGAAACTTATACCCAACTGCGTTTTGATAGCATCCAATCAGAAGTCTGACTGCTAGATTGGTGTTGGAAAAGTAAGAAAGATATTTAATCTGGCAGTAGGAGACTCTTGCTGATGCGGAACTGAAGAATAGCCCCTTCAGTTCCGCACAGTAGTACAGTACAGTAGTAGCGAATCCCGAACTGATCCCGGATGGATATGTTTCTCAATTCTGGAGGGATAGTGTCAGGGTATTCCCTCTTTCCTTTAGCTAGTGGAGAGATAAATTGTAACTCTTGAATCTAACTTTATAAACGTTAAGTACCTTCGCAGCCCTTATGTTTTGTGATTACGATATTTTTACAGACACAAACTACAGCAAGACGTTTCATACTTTTCACGATACGCGTATTTTATTGATAGTAATTACATTTTTGATACAAGAATAAATACAAGTTAATATATAAAAGTTTTAAATTAACTAATTAGCTAACATTTTCCACATGATTTTGGGCAGTACATGTTGACGATAAGGGACGATCGTGTACAGTATTTCGCTCTTTTAAACCATTGGCATTGCCTTGAGGAGACAGTATCTCTGCAAACTGGAGGGACAAGCGAGAAAAGACAAGTTGTATTGATATGAGTTTGTTTATGAGAACTATCAAATGATCGCTCCTGTAAAGAGCCAGAGATTATGTTAAAGAAACGCATTGATATGTTGAGTGTAGTACAGATCGGTACAATGTGATATGCATTGGCGCACAGGTCAGAGGATAGGGGGCCTAATCCCACCCATTGTATAGCAAATATCAGCTTCTTTGGGAGAAAGGCCTTGCTGAGAGAAAATGTCTTCTTGAAAGGTGCAAACATTTACAAACAGGGCGAATTAAAAATTCAATTAAATAGATAAAATGAAAGAAGAATGATTAAAATAACCATCATGACACCCCATGCCCTCCGAGCAATTTTGGTGTTTCTAGGTCAGTGAAGTGAGGACTTGGGTGGGCAGATAAGCACCAAGTCCCCCCAACGTCTTGGACCCGGTGCACTTATGTCGTTCAGTGGGAAAGTACATTACCATAGAGTGTAGTTTATCATATTGTAATGAGTGAACATTTCTACTCGTTGGAGCTCTAGAGGAATTCTCCTGCACCATTTGCAGATAACCCATGAGAGTGTATCGTATGTATATTCTTTTAATTCATTATCAATTACTGAGATCAATGACAGCACTCTTGGATCTCAGAGGTCTGTCACTTCATTATGACATTGAGCCATAATTGATATGCTGCTATTACAACCAATAAGAATAAAAGTCAAGAAGGAACTGGAGAGTGATCGTTTAGTAAAGAATCTGAGTGGTAATGATTCGTTTGTGTTAGTTTTTGTGAAATGTTAGTTTTTGCGCATTCTTGTTGTTCCGTAATTTGTGACCTTGTTCCATTACAGTGTCATTCAAGTCATTTGTAAAGTGTAATGTAAAAAACTACTTTATAATAAAGTGTATTATAATGTCGAACAGATATGAACATGGTTCCTCTAGAAATGCCTCAGAAAACTGTGCAGTATTTACTGGCCAAGTAAAGACATTTGACAAAAGACAAGTTATGAACATTTATTAAATGAAATTCGAAAGAGAAGATTAAAGATTGTTAACTCACACTCGCAGGTTGGCAGACATTAAGCATTCCAATATGGGCACCTAACAGAACCAGTGGCCATATTGAATGTCTGGAATTCTCAAGGGGGGCATTTGAGATGCCAGAGCCGTAGAGGGGCGAGTAGGTAACCTAAAATGTTGAGGGAGATGCGTGGCTTAAGCCAGCTGAGGAAGGGTGTGGAATTAAAAGAATAACCCAGCTTCGTGGGGCTGTAGCCTTCCCACGTTCCTCTCAGCTTTGTACCTTAGCTATCCTTTCCTGACGTCGTTATGTGGATAAGTAAATAGAGTATAGTATAGTATTGCATAGAATGATACTGATAGAAATGATACGAATTAGATATACGGTATGATTTGGTATTGTCCAGTACAGTATAGCGTAATTTAGCATAATTTATCACGTTCTATCGTATTAAGTATAGTACTACATAATAAAGTACGAGTGTCTTTAATAATATGCGTATGATGATGGCTCCCTGTGAATTAGTAACGGGATTATGTTAACCAATGAGAAGGCCTCTTAAACTTGTGTTTGTTTAGTGCAGTTTGGACCCAAATCAAGTTGAAAGTGCATCGTGGCGTGAAGCGATGAAGTATCATGCATGAAAAGTAGCAGAACGTGAAGAACAGTAACTTAACTGAAAAGGCATGCTACAATTAAGTTATTAAGAGATATTGAAAAATTGACTTACTTGATGGGTCTATCTGGAATGGTGAGGGGTCAACAGCTACAAATAAGATCAAAGAGAGAATATTACGTCTGACAAGTAAGTAGTACAGTTAACATATTTGAATGCAAGTTTGATGTTATGTCCCTGGGCAGGATATGTTAAGAAATTGAGTTATTTTAAACAAGAGAATGAGAATCGGAACTGAGGAGAAAATATGGTTTAAAATCGACTATACCCCGTTTATACGTTGCCATTTACTCGCTAAAAGTCGCCGGAGTGCGCGTAGGGTGGAGGGATGTGCTTACTTTCACAATAGGGTGACTCCGAAGGCACCTCTGGTTTCAACGAGGAGGCGAGCTAGCTCAGTCGTTGGAGACCTGGACTGGTAAGCAGGGCGTTGATGTTTCGATTCCATCCTCGCCTATCAATCTGAGAACTCGTACTCCGAGCCCGGCAGTGCCATGAGTACCTTGCATTAGCTGGAGAAGCATAAAGGCGTCGAGGAAAGGAGCTGGCCATCATACCGTGGTTCAGGGCATGTGATTCTCTACAACATGATATCTCCCAAGCTCTGTAACAGGGTGTAGGACTACCTTTATTTTTATATACTCAATCTTCCATCTTGCACACACTTACCGCCATTTCTTCTAGACAGAACATTTCTTTCGAACGTCCTTTTTGCATCACCATTGATGATCACGTTTCCCATGGGGCTGTACAATGCTACCACCACAGTTTCGTAAATCCGCTCATTTTGTTTCTTCACTGCAATACCGACGCCAACTTCTTTCGTGTCCCGCCACACCAGTTGAGTGAAATGACCTGTTGCTTTACTAAATTGATGTTTTCTGTAACGGTACTTCTGATATTCTTTATACCTGAGAAAGGAAAAGGCTCCTTCATTTACATTCTTTCCAACATTGATAAATCATTATTCTCATTTTTAGTGTCTTATTTATACATTTCGATGATAAAACGTATGTAGCAACACTTTTTATAAAATTTCTTTACTAAGGTCTCGTGTGTGCCCCACCCACTTTATATATTGTTGGTACAGTCCTGTAATAATAGTTACAGCTGTTCAACCTAGATGCCGTAAGAATGGTGTGTGCATTGAAGCCAAAAATACCATGAGAATGTAGTTTTCTACATAGTGGCGGATTTACCAAGAGACTTATAAAGCTTGAGTTTTTTAGACCATTTTTAGAGCGGCCCAGAGAGATATCGAAGCAAGAGTTAAGCATTTAGACTTCGGGTTGTCATCCGGAGAGTAACAAAAGCGACAACGTAGGTTGGAACAGAGGCGATAGCCAAGGTGGTAAAGTATGTGGAAGATTATGTTGTAATATATGTGGTAACAAATGTGGCTAAGAAAGTGGTGATAAAAGTGAAACACAGATGGTATTAGAAACGTTAACGAAGGCTACAACAGAGGTGATACTCGAGGTGGTCAAGTATGTTGAAGAGCAGGTTGTAATATATGTGGTAACAGATGTGGCTAAGAAAGTGGTGGTAAAGGAAGTGGTGG